>MU753258.1:0-14659 GCA_026770625.1 Nicotiana glauca | reverse complement strand
CCCCCCAAACCAAAAAAAACAAATCACCTCCCTAAAGTACAGCAAAAAAAACAAATTTGGATTTTTACTACAACAACAACCTAGTATAATCCCACTTAGTGGGGTCTGGGTAGGATAGTGTGTACGCAGACCTTACCCCTACCCTGGGGTAGAGGCTGTTTCCAAAGAGATCCAAGAACTCCCCACCTTGCTCTTGGAGAGACTCGAACTCACAACTTCTTGATTTGAAATGAAGGTTGTTTACCATCACAGCAACCCCTATTGTCCAAATTTGAATTTTTAGTACATCCAAATAGCAATCAGTATCACCACAAATCTTGAACCATATTCAACAACCCTTTCTTGTAAATATGAAGAAAGAATTGGCGTAGAATGGAAAGGATAAGGAGGGCAAAGAAACAATATTGCCAGTGCAATTTTCACCAATTTGACGCTATGGGACTAGATTCATAAGATCACCAAAGATAGTTGAATTTATCAAAGACGGACTGGTTCTTTGTCTATAATTCTATATTCCAAAATCACCAGTGCTCCAACACAGTAACACCTGCACTTTAAGCCCTTTTTTTTTTAAAGCAATAGTGCCCACGCCAAGAGGTCGTTCGAGCTGTGAAAACAACCTCTTACAAAAATACAAGGTAAGATTGCGCACAATAGACCCTTATAATCCGGTCCTTCCCCGGACCCCACGCATAGCGGGAGCTTAATGCACCGAGCTTCCCTTTTGGTGCCCGAGCCAACTTACCAGAACCTCAATTATTTCACAGGATACCTACTACCTTCCTCCATCACAAGGATCAATACTACTATAATAGGTAACATTTTAAAGCTCGCTACTAGCCAACAGAAAAATCACCTCATGTGTTAAAGACTGTTATTTTTACCACCTCCAACAATGCCAAATTTCATTATTGCAAAAAATAGAAAGACCTCATGGGACATTCAGTTCATGTGCAAGAGAACTATAAATACTTAGAAACCATTCCGCTTATAACAATGAGATATGTTGAATTACACATGATTCAATATGTTCACATTGTGCATCCAGAAGAAAAGAAACAGTACCTGAAAACACATCTTCTAAGGGGAGGAAGTGTTCTAAGGATGTACACGTTCAAGGTCAAGGAAGTGACAAAGGAAAATTCGAAAAGAAAATAAACCAAGGGGTGATACGATCACAGACCATGATAATGCGTGTAAGAAAGCATACATAGTTCTATATAATTCCAGATATTATACAACTTCATGATTTAAGATGTTCATCCATGAAGCAGAGTAGTATGATCACCTATATAACATTAGCAAGACTTACCCCCTCTACTATGGAGGCTAACGTGGGAAATGTTAACTGTAAATCAGCATAACTGCTAGCCGAAGACAAGATGACCATAACCACTGGCGCATCTATTAGAATATACAATCAATATCCAGACACTTTTGGTACCTGGAATAAATATAGCACAGATCCAGCTACACAATTGAGGTTTTTCTGCTTCCAACAACCAACCCAGCCACTGGAGCAGAATCCAAGCAATAGCATGACCTTTAATTGGTAACGCTATACAATCTTTCAAAACGGTTGATAGGCTAGGTACTAACTTCAACAAAACATCAAGCGTCTTCAAGCATCCTACTTTTAACGAGGTTAAATCTACTAAGAGTCAGAATTCACGAAGTGACTTATTTCATCCATAACAGTATAGAAGTGTTCATTATTTGGCAACAAGTAGAACCCTATTGTTGCCTTCTCCAAATATATCAATTTAACCTCTTGTCCAGCCTTCTTAAGCCCATCTGCATAGGCCAACTGCCAATCCTGAACAAGGTCCAACCCTGCTACAACAACAAGATTCTTAGGGAACTTAACTCCATTGAGGTTTATACCATTCGGACCGAACGGGTTGCACGCAGGATGGTCCCTGTCTGAACCTTCAGGAAGATAAGCTCTCCAATACCAGTCTCGGTCTTGAAGTGTGACGAAATACTTGCCATCCAATCGCTTCTCCGATTCAGTTCTCTCTTGTCCGCCAAACATAGGGTTCAGCAGTATATTACCCAACACTTGTACGTCGGATTCTACTGCCCTGAAAGCCACATTGTGAACAATATTACCACCAGAGCTATCTCCAGCTAAGTATATGTGAACCTTTGAGTCTTTTTTGCTCTGCAACCATTTCCTTGAATTAACCCACTCAAGAGCAGTCCATCCATCATCATAAGCACAAGGATAACGATTTTCGGGCGCTCGCCTGTAATTAACTGACACAACAACTGCCTTGCAATTACCAACAAGGCGCCGACATAGCGTGTCATAGATAGCACTATTGGAAGAAGAGTGTGCAAAACTTCCACCATGGAAGAAAATTATGACAGGCACAACATCAGCAGTCACAGGCTTTTCAAGTTCAATTATGCTCGGTGAAGCTCCATCTTCAAAGGATGGACGATAGACACGGCTGAGTAGGCCTATTTCACGATCAATGACAACATCAAAAGAGAAAACTCCATCAACTGGATTAGCATTGGCTGGGACTTTTCGGTCAAGGAACTCTGCCAAGTGACGGTTGAAAGTCCCATCAGGGCGACGAAGAAGATTGTAAGCCAACTTGAAGTTGGAAATTAGAATCCATGTATTGAGTGGAACCACCCTCTATAAGAAAACAGAGGTGAAAGTTGAGAAATTGTACGATTTTGAAGTGATGATAACCTGCACTATGCATAACAATATTCTCAATTTACATCTAACACTTACTACAACACAATTGTAAATAACACTACAATGTCCTATTCAAGGATGCTGTGCCCAACTAAAGCTATCCTTTTATTATGCATATATACCATGATATTTAGCATGAATACACAAAACACTGCAGCATACTAAAAGAGGAATATCGAAAATAATTCAGGCCCATTATACAAAATGGAAAGTTTTTAGCAGAACAATTAGAGCAACTCCAGACCCACACTACCAAGGTATACAGACTGAAAATCTACACAAAAAGGACACTCATTTTCCTGTAAAAACAAGCATATTGATGGGGTACAGAGCACTGATAGGCCAAATATAGCAGCAAATAACCAATATTTTAGCAAGTACAACTTTTTTACAAAAATAAGTTCCAAGATAAACACAACCCTACCCCTCCAAATCTTCATGACAAAACCCAGTCAAGATCACTCCAAGCTCAATTCAAACCATAAAGTAGAAACCACAATCTTGAAAATAACCCATAAATAAATAAAATTAATTTGATCATCGGGGAAAAGAAAGTGGGACTTTGTTTACCTTAGATTCATTCTTGGACTCGTTGGCAATAGCTTCATTATTTCTTGCCATAGAAAAAGCTGCTCCTTTTGATGTGGGGAGAAAGAAAACAGATTACAAAAACCACGAAAAATAAAACCAATTTTGAAAAACACCAAACTTGAGAAATAGTAACAGATTACATTTCCATGAAAAAGCAAAAGAACTTCGATAATATTTTCATTTCCCACTCTCTAAAAACTCTTCCCTCAGCTCATTACTGTATGCCAAACAACATAAAAAGAGAAATAGGTAGTAGCTTACTATCTGCAAGAAAATGACCAGTTGAGATGAGGTGAGAGAATTGGGGGTGAAGGATAAGTATTCCGGCGCAAAATAGCACGGAGTTGTAGATCGATGCTAAAGTGCGGAGGGTGAGAGAGGGCTTCGAATAGATAGACGACAAATTGGAGGGGCTAAAAGGGTAATAAATTTTTTGGGGGTGCTGCTATGGGACCCGCATACTAATTTTAATCATATTTATGGTTTTGGGGGGAGGACTTAAAGTATGGGGTATTTATGAGTTTGGCCCTAAAAGTGTTAGTTTATTGCCATAAATGGTAGGAAAAAGACAAAAAGAGTGAGGGAACGGAGTCCATAGGGACAAAAGCTAAGGAGCGTTGGGGGAACGCCAAAGAGGCACGTAACGACAAACGGAGTCCGTCAGCGGCTACGACTTCAAATTGATGTTGACACAAAGTGAACAAAACTTGGGTGTTTGTATGCATCTCCATTGAAGTACACGTACTCTTTGAAGAAAAATTATAAAAGTACACATTACCCATATGGTATTGGAGTTTTCTTAAATGTGGGTGTGGTCTCTAAAGACTTGGTGTGCAGAATTATAAATTTCAGATAAAATAAAATATTTTTTCAACTAAAAAAAATATTTGAAAATTAAAATTTTAGACATGAATATAAATTAGAGTTGTTTTTGTATTTTGTGAGTGATTTGGAATGAAAATAATGAAAATATTTTTTTTTTTTGAGTTTTTCGAATTTTCAAAATTCAACTTTAAGTTGGATTTGAAGTTTTCATGGCCAAACACTTTTCCGAAAAAAAAAATCGGAAAGAAGTGATATATTTTAGAGCCAAACGAGCCCTTATAAACTTCGTATTATGTATATATATGAGTGGCAAACGGGCGGGTCAGATATGGTTGGGTCGAAAACAATTAATGAAAAAACGAATCAGTTTTACTGACCCGAACCATATTTAATACGAATAAAAAAGAGGTTAACCGGCGGATAATATGGGTAATCATTATCCATGACTTCTTGCATATGATCACTTTTCTTAGTCTCCCTGATTTGAGGTATTACAAATGTAAAAGTTAGACCCATTAGTTTTCCATTTATTACCTATTTTCTAAATGGCTAATATGGTTCTTATCCATATTTGACCCGTTCTTTAAAAGTTCATTATCCAGCACATTTTTTAGTGGATAATATGGTGGTTAACTATTTTCTTTTAACTATTTTGCCACCACTATGTGTATCTATGAGTTTGCTTATATTATTGGTTCCAAACTCGAATAAAGAAAGGGGTTTTGACATAGTTACCCACAAAAATGAAATTATTTACCCTTGTCTACCTATTTATTTTTTTACCCATAAACTAATTACACTTCGTACCCATAGTAATTTTTGTAGGAAATCTTTTCTTTATTCTCCAATTCTTTTTTATTTCTATGCTTCTTTTCTTTTTTCTCATTTTCTTCCTATTTTTTTATTTTTATTTTATTTTTTCTCTTTTATTAATTTATTTTTGCCTAAATCGTATTATGTTATTTTAACCATAATTTATTTCACAATCAAATTTGGTTCCTTCTTTATTTTTTTTATTTTTTATTTTTTCTTTATTTCTTGTTCCTTTTCTAATTCCACGTGATTGCCATGCAAATCTTGATCTACTTCCCTACGAATATCAGTACATACTCTACTATTAACAGTAACATCAACCAGTGATGGAGCAATAAAACATAATCTAAGGGCACTAAATCTCGATATATACTAGTTAGAATAGAAATAATAATAAAATATTGGAAAATACAATAAAAATATAAGTAGCAAAAAAGACTTCTAGTACCATATGATACCAATATGGTATACATGTATACCAACAGAGTATATGATTGCTCTAGAATATTGCTACAACTATCTGTGACTATACTACTGTACCAAAACATTAAATGATACAATAAAAGCATGAGAAAATTACATGCTCGTATTGCAAGCTAAATATTCGCAAAGCAACTTGCTCATTCCATATACTAACATGGTATATAGTTGTATAGGTCGTTTCAACAATTACCTATAGTTGTAAAAACTATTACTACATAATACACATAATCTATATCCATTAGCACACAAAAATTCCAACACTGCAAATCACGTCCATATAAATAATTTCAGAATAAAATTTACTTAAAATGCAGCCAAAACAACCAAAAAATGTTCAAACTACCGTATGATACCAATATGGCATATAACTATACTAACATGGTATACAGTTTTACTGGTTAATTTTTGGCAACTATATGACTGTACTAGTATTACATAACACACATGCATAAAGAGAAAAAAATAATAATAATGTACCACGTATTAATATAATAAAGTATTTCAAGATATTGTACTATATTACTATTATTAAAATCGAATCAAATATTGTACTAATAAGTGCTGCTAATACAACCAAAAAATGATTAAACTAGCATACGATACCAATATAATATATAGCTATCCTAATAGGCTATATAGTTGCAATGAATTGTAATCAAAATGGTATATTTGTATACTATTTAAGTATGGAATACAAATTCGTCTTCTTCTCTTGTTCAACTATATTTCAACTCAAACTTCTAAAATCAACTACAAAATCTCTACCAGATTGACTAAAACTTTAGCTACAACTTCCAATCAACTTCCCAAACAAACTCATACAGGATCGTATCAAAATAATTAAAAATTCAAACAAACCAAGTTATGAGTTTCAAGCTTCAAGGTCCTTTAATGGTGTATTTAAATTTTTGTACAATAAATCTCCAAAAACCAGTCTGAGTGAAGAGAAAAAATTATTTTTGTAAGCATTATCTACTTTTCTTTGTTTGAATCAATGAATTGTTTTTATCGAATACACAAAGAGAGCCATCTGAGTGTTGTGGTTCTATTTCTTTTTTATATAACAAGGAGTGCTCAAGACTGATGATTGTTTGCCATCAGAAGGCTGCAACTGGGAAGCTTATTGGTGTATACAGAAAGTATAGCATCTCTAAATACGAGGTTTGGATTTTTGATTGCTGAAATTGGGATTGTCGTTTTTGCTTCAAATGAAAAAAGAGCAGAGTGGAGTAAGAGTTGGAGAAGCAGTTGAGTTGGGGGACAAGCTGCGCATGATTCCAATTATTACTCCCTCATATTATTGGAAAATAACCGGGTAAATAGTTTAGGCAGCATGGGTAGGAGCAGTAAATAGTTTGAGCATGGGCATTAAAGTGTAAATAATTGGGAATTAATAGGTATAAAGTGAGATTTTCTCATAAAGAAAAACTGCAATCGATATGTAAAACTTATTAATTCATAATGAATGGTGATAATATAAGTTGAGTTTAAAGAAAAGAAAAAAAGTAATTTTTTCAAGTTGCCTATCCCATATTGTTATTTTTGTGTGGTCTCTAAAATTGGATAAGAAAAGGAGATTTCTTAGGATAAATTTGTCTGCTTTCTTTTTTTTCCAAAAAAGAAAAAAATTCATTTGCTTTCTGCAAAATAGAACTGGAGGTAAAGTCTGGAATTGACACTATATAGTTCTGCTTTTTCAGTTGTATAGCTGTTCAACAAAAATTTAAGTGGTAGAAATCTGAAATAAAGATAAAATGAATTTGAGATAGGGGAAGAATGGAGATAGATTAATTGATTTTCTTAATTCCAATTTCATCGACTGTTGTTGGTTGTAACTTCGCAATACTGTCCGAACGTGATAGATCATAGAAGTCGAAGAGTTTTGCCAAAGACACGAATTGTGACTAAATAAGGCGGTGCCTATTTTCACAAGGAAAAAGGTCTAAATATATAGCCATGCAAATAGTATTTTAAAAGGTTTTTTAGGGAATTTTCTTGAGGCTCGCCTCGGGTTGTGGCACTTGCAAAACGCCCCGAGGTTCAAATATGAAACTTAATTTTGTGAGGCTTATTTTTTCAAGTGTTCGACTGCGTGTCCTAATACGTTTATCACGTAGTATTTAAAGCTTGCTCACAGTTAAAGGAAATAATGCGTTGACACTTCTTTTTGCACCCAAAACAAGTGTGCCCATGGCTTGTTAATTTTTCAACCGGAGGAAGACATTTAGACTTTGAACAAATGCTAAAGTAACAGAAGTTTCCCTTTTGATATATGGGTATATGCTAGTTTTCACTTCATGTATTTCACCAAAACTTAATATCATTTCTCCACTAAAGGAAAAAGGAATAAATATCCTGTAATTAATAGAAAAGAAATAAAAGGATACAAAAGTTCAGTAAACATAAGTGTTGAAGTAGGTAAAATGATTGATGGAATATAAGTACAATGATATTAAAGTCCCAGCTGGATTTTTGAGGTATTTGAGGGGTCAAATCGTAAATATAAGTTAGTTGTATTAATTGTTTGTGGCATTATTTGCTTGCACGTCTCTTTGTACTTCATTTGGTCATTATTCATGCACATCACTCGTGGCCAAAAACTAAACACCTAATCGTTTTTTACTTCATTCATCCTAATATCTTGGCTTCTTGTGAATCATTAGTCTCCCCACCAATTTTTCCCTCACAACCCCCTCAATATAATATAATTTACTAATCTAAAAATACTACAATATCTCAAGTAATCAAGTTAGTAAGAAATATAATTGACTAAAATGTAGCCATTTAAGGTTTTTTCTTTATTTTTAAGGAGTCATTCAAGGGCTTAATCATTGAGTTTTCGTATTTTTGAGTATTCTTTTCTATTATGGCACGTATGTAAAATGTGTTTCATGTGTCTAATCCTGCAAAGTACATAAATTACGCTCAATAGAACTAGCTAGTTATGTCATTTTTAACAATACATTTTAATACGAAAATTAGGGAATAAATTTTCTCACTCTTAATTTGTATGTTTTTTCCAAAGACAAAAGAGCTACTTGTATGACATTGTTACTCCCCTCCCAATTTATTTGTCGGTGTTTGCTTAAAGATAGCGCTTTTAAAAGAAATGAATATTTTTTATACATAAGTTAAATAGTATGCAAAAGCACCAAAAGCAATCGTAATAATAATATGTTTAGTAAGGCAGAGCAGATTATGTCAATGACAAAATGCGAACACGAAAAGTTAGTTACTTCTAAATATTGAATCGTGCAAATTTGATTAATGGAGCATATAATGGCGTACTCTAATGTCAAAGTTGAAAGCTGCAGCAAGTTTTGGGCTGTGGCAAGACATGGACAAACTCCAATAAGCCCTTATTAGCCCATAAGCCTCAATCTACAGATAGATCATAGGCTTCGTTGGAGGGATATGGGTAGAATTTCCTATCTTTGCGTGAATAGCCATCTGAATTTATTATTTATTTTTTCTAGCCGGTATAAAAAAATTATATACTGATTATACAAGTTTATACACGTATTATACGTAAATTACATTTATTTTATATTCTCTGACTATTTTTAGTATAAGCGATTGGATGAACGATTATTTGAATTAATTTTTCTGCAAACAAATGAGGCAAAATTAGACATCTTAATTTTTAGTTCATGAGAACATTTCTCACATGCAAGCTTCATGAAGCAGTTGGCATGCAACAATAACTATTACAACAACAACAACCCAGTAAAATCTTACAAGTGGGGTCTGGGGAGGATAGTATGTACGCAGACCTTACTCCTACCCCGAAGGAATAGGAGGCTGTTTTCGAAAGACCCTCGGCTTAAAATAATAAGAAAAACAAGAGGAGAGAAGCAGTTGGTATGCATATACTTATATAAAGGCCAAACTTTTAAGGTTACCACTTTTTTTTTTGGTTAAGTTGTCGAAATTTTATTTAACTAAGTATAAGTATTTACATCCACTAGCTCAACTTGACTCTAGAGCTAGACCCCATATATATATATATATATATATATATATATATATATATATATAAAACTTTCTGACTAATCAGATATCACATCTCCTATTACAATTACATTTAACTCATTTTAACTAGGAAACTTTAGTCTTTCCAGCTCTTTATGCTACTTTGATTCACTCTGCCCTTTGATGTACAACTCCAGCACGATGTCTTTTAATCCTTTAAGTGCAAGACGACATCTTTCCTTGGAACTTTCTTTGATTTCTCTCTGTCCAGGCATGGTAGAACATTGCTGTAAATTGGAATGTTAGTATTTCACCTCTAGCATTACTGGCAGTTTTTTTTTTAATCTATTCAATCTCCTCTTCCCAGCTACCAATGTGATGTTTTTCTTCTAACCACTGCAATAATGTAACCCATATTGTTTCGGAGTAATCAGACACAAACAACATATGTTCCATTGACTCATCTACACTCTTTCCACAAAGTGCACAATCACTTGCTACGGTTATTCCCCATTTCCTTACTCGATCAATTGTGGCTAATCTTCGATGTAATGCCAACCATAGTATGAATTGATGTTTTGATATTGCTTTGGATCCTGATGTTACTCTCTTTCAAGGACTTTTTTGATACTGAGGTGTCATAACAATGTAAAGTTGCTTGATATTGAACTTTCCTTGCCCATCAATCACTTGCTACGATTATTCCCTATTTCCTTAATCGATCAATTGTGGCTAATCTTCGATGTAATGCCAACCATAGTATAAATTGATGTTTTGATATTGCTTTGGATCCTGATGTTACTCTCTTCCAAGGACTTTTTTGATACTGAGGTGTCATAACAATGTAAAGTTGCTTGATATTGAACTTCCCTTGCCCATAGTATGTGCTCAGATCATCATTTGAATGTTTTTCAATGAACCAGTTCTTGATATCAAAAATTTCCTAACAAGCCAGCATGTCTGCTTAGGAGTATTCATTATCATAACATTTTTCTCTTTAATGTAGAAGCTATGGATCCATTGAATCCATAAGGTATCCTTCTTTGCACTAACTGGCCATAACAGCTTGCACAAAGGCAACCTTGTTCCATATAAGTATATCCAGGACATTTAGTCTCCCCGCTGAGAATGGCATATAAACTGTGTCTTGTGCAATTAAGGCTTTCGTAGATAGTTCACCACTTCCTGTCCACATGTATGTTCTGCATGTCGTAACTATTAGCTTAATAATCTTCTTTAGCAATAGAAACACATGTGCCCAGTATATCTGCATTTCGAAAATCAGACTCTTAATTAGTTGAAGCCTTCCACTGTATGAGAGGAACTTGGCAGTCCAACAGTTAATTTGAACAGTGATCTTCTCAATCAATGACATACATTATTGAATAGTCAATTTCTTTGAAGACAATAGTACTCCAAGATATTCAAATGGTAGCTCCCCCGCTGTGAACTGCATCTCTTCTAAGATCATTTCTTTAAACTCCCTTGTGACACCAGCAATGTATAGAGCACTTTTCTCCATGTTAGCCTTAAGGCCTGAAACCTCAGAAAAATGATTGAATCCGTCCAATACTAAATTTGATAGAAACCTCTACCACATAGAATCAAATCATCAACAAAGCATATGTGGGTGATGTTATTTCTGGCACATTTTGGATGGTAATTAAAATCTGGATTGGCCTTTAAATTCTTCAAAGCCCTGTTCAGGTACTCCATCACCAACACAACACATATTAGGAGACATTGATTCTCCTTGTCTTAACCCCTTCTTTCCTTGAAATTTAGTTGTCAAGCCTCCATTTAGTAGCAAGGAATAGCTGACAGTGGTCACATATTCCATTATCAACTGCACAAACTTAGTGGGCATTCCAAACTCTAGCAGTATCATCTTTAAAAAAGGCCATTCAACTAAGTCATACGCTAAGATTACCACTTTTATCTTTTAGTAATCACTTATTTGTTATCATTTTATATGATATGATTACTATTTAGAAAGTAAACTTCTAGAAATGGTTTTGCTTATAAAGACTTGTGAGTTATAGTCAACTTCTTGAAATATTTGTAATCTACCAAGTAAAGCTATTTTTGTAAGTATTTCACGAATACAAAACTCGACACTAGATATTTGTTAACGTGCTCGCTTTCCTTTCTAAAACTTTGTAAGTATACTAAATTGTAAGTTTTCACATGCTAAAATGACAAAATGTAGTATGAAAATGCATGTCAAAGGCTACTTCCTTTTTTCAGTACACCCATGTAGGATTTTGCTATCGGGTTAGGATTTATTGATTGTGAGAAATGAGAATCCAAGGGCACAAAGGGGAAGGCATGCATATCACCTTAATTACCTCCAAATATATCTTAAAAGATAAAAACTCACTACGTTTAAATTACATTTCACAGTCAAGCTAAGTGATGAACCTTTTAATTTTGATTATGTAATCTCTAGATTCTTATGTGAAAGGGTAATTATTTTCTGGTAGTGAAGAAACACTACAAAAAAATGGAATTAGCTACGACCTTCGTCGCTAATGTTGTTAAATCGCTCCTAGCTAGCATAATTTTTTTTATAATTTGTCGTTAAATAAAATTAGCCACGGATTTTTCTGTTTAGCTACAACATTTGTCAGTCGCTAAAACTTGATTTTTTAATAGTGATAATAAAAGTACTTCATCTATATCACTTTTATTTTCGAGATTCAAACTATATGACTTTGACTAATATTTTAAAATATATATTTTAATCATATTAACATATGAAATTATAACTAATAGTATTTTTCATATAGTTTTTGCTTATTTAAATTCTAAAATTTTAAGTCGATCTAATTAATTTAGCTTTTAAAATTAAAGTCAAAAGTAACACTTTGGGATGGAGGAAGCAAAAAATACTCACATAGCATTTATATTTATATACTATATTAAATTCACAAAGACACTTAGCGAAATATCGTTTGCCTTTTTTTACCCTTTAAAATAACTTTTACAAGTGACAAAATTACAATTTAAGTTAGTTTTCTAATACTTAAAACTTTGAAATCAATTAAAATTTGCATATTAAAATTTTTCTTATTAAAATAAGTAAAAATTATAATATTTAAGAATTTAAAATCAATAATATTTTATATTATATAAATCATACTAAATGAAAAATTCAAAATACATCATTTGTACAATACTTATCAAATTAAAATGAGAAAAATTATTTGATACCACATCTAATCATACTAAACCGTACAAGCTAAAATTTATATTATAAGAGCATACGGAGCCTCTACACAGAATGCTAATTGAATCTTTTTTATCCTTTTAAAATAATTCGTGTATTGAATAAAAATATAGTGGAAATACATTTAAGATTTAAATATTAGGTAAATATTTTACTTGTTAAATATTTTCTTATTTGAACTATAGGAAGTCCAAATATTTAGGTTTTAAAATGGATTATACATAAAAAACATATACTTTAACAACACCCACTAAGTGAATTCAACAACTTTTCCTGGTGATTTGTTCATCCTATTAAATTTTCATGGTCTAGTAATATTTTCGTTGCTCGCGCACATTTTGTGACAAAGTTATGTAAACCATATATATATATATATATATATATATAAATTTTGATAATTAAAACTTCACTACATCGGTAACATTAATACCATTATAGCCGTCAATATAGGCTTGACACGTTGGGTTAGCCCAGCCCAACCAGTGATTTAACAGGGTTGGGCAAGAATTATTGGAGCCCATTTATAAACGAGGCTTTTAAGCCCGGCCCGAAAAAACTCATGGCCCGTGAGGCTTGACTGAAGCTGGGCTGGGTCGGCCCGTGGGCCTAATAAAAATATGTATTTAAAATATAAAATTAAAATTATATGACATGAAAAATATCAAGAAGAGTATTCCAAGCTCAAAGTTTATTAAGCTCATTATATTAAAAGATCAAAGTCTTAAAACGTTAATTAGTATTAAAATTTTAATTATTTTTAATATTAACTAACTAATATTTTATACAAATTGTAAGTGTAAGTAAAAGTAAAGATGTTAAGTGATCGCAACCAACTCCACGCTACTACAAAGTAGGGGAAGAGGGTCGCAATAGCTTTTACACGATATGAGGGTTGGGATCGAATCCTCAGAGAGCTAGAAGGGAATTCAGGTATCTACTTAGAATAGAATTGCATGTGTGCTCTTAAATGATCTTCTCTTCATTTTTGGATTTTTCAATTATAAACTACTATTATCAAAGTACTAATTAAAACCAGACTATGCTACGAGATAATTGCTAAAGTTGTATTTAATGGGAAGAAGAGCACTAGGGTCGTGGCATCACCTAGGTGGCTAATTGATGGGTATATGTTACTAAGGTTCGATTGACTTAATTGGGGCTTATGCTATAACCGTTGCACAATTTTACCCACTCTCACACCTCTCAGTAGAGATAGTGATTCTGCCCAATTGGCTCTCTCGAGACCAAATGGGTAGGCAAATTAGATCAAGCAACTAGGTTTCAAGTAGGGTGATTACTATCTCGAGGTTTGTCACGACCCCAGTTCGTCCTCCGTGAACATGTCGTGACGGCACCTAGTCCCTACGACTAGGTAAGCCTAATAATGCGGAAAATAAATCATAATTGTGGAAGAAAGTAAATAAAACTGAACTAACAAAAACAAACGGTGTTTAAGGTGCCGCTCGGCACCTACCACAATAATTCTCGAAGCTAACAACAGTCCCAAAACCCGGAAACTCACAAATCACAAGCTAAGGGATACATAAGAGGCTCTTACTCAAGAATAACTATACAAAGGAAAAATACTGAGAGAACTATACTTATTACAGAAGATAGAAAGTGACTCTTCGGTTTGCGGACGTAGCAGATATACCTCGAAGTCTCTACCGATACGCTTCCTTCCAAGGTTGACGGAACTGAAGGGGAGTACATGTATCTACACAACAAAAATATGCAGAAGAATAGCATGAGCACACCACGGCGGTGCCCAGTAAGTATCAAGACTAACCTCGATGGAGTAGTGACGAAGAACAGTCAAGACACCTACCGGTCAAATAAATAATATAATGAGGGGAAACACAGAAATGGCATATATACATTTATCTAAAGACTGCACAAAATTACCAGTGTCACACCTCTTTTGTACGGCGCTTTAACATACTCCGGCTAAAAGAAATATATATGTATATAAGCGTAAAAAGAGTTTTTCCAAATAAAGGACGGTCGGAACGGGATTAGTTGTTAAAAAA
>MU753251.1:7775-44768 GCA_026770625.1 Nicotiana glauca | reverse complement strand
CCCCGATTACCTTGGCCTCCATTGTTATTGTTCCAATTGTTGTTGTTCCAATTATTGTTGTTTCCACTCCAATTTTCACTATTATTGCCTTGATTGCCCCAATTGTCTTGATTACCCCCATTCTAATTTCCGCCGCCTTGGGGTTGATTATTATTGTTCCAATTGCCACCACCTTGTTGATTATTCCAATTCCCTTGAGATCGCCATTGTTGGTTGCCTTGATTTCCTCTATTCCCTTGAAAGTTGTTCACATATTGGCAATCTTCGTTTTGCTCATCATAACATTCATTTGAATACCCACTACCATCATCATGATTTTCACAAGCTCCTTGTTGTTGTGGCCCCCTTTTCCTTCTATTCATTATGTTAACCCCTTCCATAGCATTGACTTATCTTGGATTTTGCACTTGTTGCAATTGTGCCTTTGCTAATTGATTCATGGTTGTTGTAAGTACGGCAATGGCTTGGCCGTGGTCATGTAACTCTTTGTGCAAGTGTATAACATTGGGATCGCCTTGAGGAACATTCGCCCGACTTTGCCATGCCGATGAAGTATCGGCCATCTCATCTAGAACTTCACATGCTTCATTATACGGAAGCTTCATGAAGTTGCCTCCCGCCAATTAGTTAACAATGCATTGGTTTGTTGTGTTGATACCTCTATAGAACGTCTGTTGGATCATCACATCATTCATGTCGTTGTTCGGACACTCCTTTACCATGGTTCTAAACCTCTCCCATATTTCATGCAATGGCTCCGTCGGTTCTTGTTTGAAGGCTAAAATCTCATCACGGAGCGCCGCCATATGACTCGGAGAAAAGAACTTGGCAATGAATTTGTCCGCCAATTCGTCCCATGTAGTGATTGAATGATTCGGTAACCTCTCCAACCAATCGAGCGCTTTACCCCGAAGAGAGAACGGGAAAAGCCTCAACCTTAAAGCATCTTCGGAAACATTGGTTTGCTTACTTCCCCAACAAGTATCCACGAACCCCTTCAAGTGCTTGTATGCATTTTGATCGGAGGCGCCCGTGAAATACCCTCGTTGTTCAAGAAGTGTCAACATCACATTTGTAATTTGGAAGTTCCCCGCCCGGATTCGGGGAGGAACTATTGCACTTGCGTAACCTTGGTTGGGAAGAACCCTTGGAGCAACTCTTGGTGGAGGCGGAGGAGGGTCTGGAACTGCATCATTAGGATTAGCATTTCTACCTCTCCTTGGTATTTGTGGTACCTGGAGTTCCTCTTGTTCTACATCATCAACCTCCTCCCCCGCGACCACGTTGTCAAGAGGGATATTCCCGTTCAAAGCCATTTGTACCTGTTGGTTTGACACTAATAAAGTTAGTAAAAAGAAGGAAAGAGAAGCTAAACACAAAACTAGCTACACAAATAGTCAACACCGTAAGCTCCCCGGCAACGGCGCCAAAAAGTGATCGTCGCGGACTCAACCCTTAGGACGAGTGGGCGCTAACAACTTTTACCCGATAGTGGTTTTCGGGGTCAATTTCCTCAGGGAGCTAGTTATGGGAGTCAAGTATTTGTGAAGACTAAGAAAGTGTTTTAGCTTCTAATTTGACTTCTAACATTTTTGATTTTCTTTGTTTATCAACTAAATATATTAACTACAATTTTGAACTAGATTCTACTAAATTGTAACTCTAAGGTGTATGCAATAAGGAGAAGACACTAGGGTTGTAGCATTCGCCTAGGTGAATAATTAACGGGTATACAATGCTAATGCAAGGATGATAGTTAAGGGAAAATTGGATAACCGTTGCACTTTAGTACTCACTCTCACACCTCTCGGTAGAGAGAGTGATTTTGCCCAATTGACTCTCTCGAGACCAATTGGGTAGGCTAATTTGCCCAAGCAACTTTAAGGTTCAAGTTGGGTAATTACTCTCTCGAGGTTTAACCCGTTACTCGGGACTACCATTCTCATGGGTCCATCCCAAATTCTTGTTGGGTTGATTGAGAGGTCATAGACTCTCTTTCTCAAGAAGAGTCAAAACCCACTAAGCTAGACTTAGTGTTTGCAACCACAAAATCTAAATGAAAACATACAATCAACCCAAAACCAAACACCCAATATCATCCAAACATTAAGCAAAAACACCCATTAATTATCCACACTAGGATTGAGCCACAACCCTAGCTAATGGGTTTAGCTAGACATGGAAGAAGTAGAAATTGAAGAAATAATAGAAGAAATTGACATAAACATGAACTACAAATTTAATACACTTAATTCCACGTTAAAATCTAAGGAAAATAACCCAAAATAGGCCAATAAATGTTGCCTCGTGCTCAGCTGCTCGTACAGTGTAAAAGAAGTTAACCTAAAAAAGTAAAATATGCTATTTATACTACACAGGAAAAACCGGACAAAAATACCCCTGAGGGTCTGTCGCGGACCGCATAGAAATGACATGCGGCCGCGTAGGGTAACTGGCCTTCAATTTTTGAGCTACTGGATCTTGGAACGCGGACCGCCTAGAAATGCCACGCGGCCGCGTAGGTTGAGTCACGCGGACCGCGTGGAAATGATGCGCGGCCGCACAGTTGATTTTTCTCCAGTGTTGACTCTCTGATCATTCACCCACGCGGACCGCATAGAAATGGTGTGCGGCCGCGTGGGATTATGCCTTGTATTCTGAACTTCTGTTTCTTCATCATTGCGGACCGCGTAGAAATGGATGCGGTCCGCGTGGAATTATGTCTAACTTGCAGGTTCTCCGATCATTACCTGCGCGTCCGCGTGGCAATACAGTGCGGACCGCGCAGGGCTTGCCTGGACTTGGTTACTTGCAGAATCCTCTTGTGCAGCCGCATGACAAAAGGTTGCGGTCCGCACAGGTCATTTAATTCCCACTTTAGCTCATCTCTTGATGTTTGGCAGATTTCACTCCTTCCTGAGCCGATTTGTGATCTTTATCATCTGGTCACTCAAACCTGCAATCAAGCGCAACTTGTAAGCAATTCAGGACTAATCTATATCAATTTATGCACAAAGCTTAGGTAAGAAAGGGTATAAATCATGTAAAAATCACAGTTATCAACAGCAATATAAGAAATATAGGAAATACAAAAAAGATGGAAGGTATAGTAATATCCAATAGACAAAGCCCTGCATCAGTAGCTAATCAATAGCATCCTAAGACTAACTCCCAACTAGATAGTGTCTTTCTAGTGCACTGTAGAAATAACCACAACTTCCCCCTAACCTACAACCTTAATGTTTGACCTCCACAATTTCCTGTCAAGGGCCATGTCCTCCGTAATCCTACCGGACCGGTCATTTTTCTTTTTAGAACCCGTTCCCTATAAGACTCTCTGTATGTGCCTTTACTATTTTATGACTTTCGTGGATAGTTAGTTCAGGATTTGGAAGAGTTCGGGTTGAAATCGGGACACTTGGTTCCTTAAGTTGGCCTTAAAAGGCTAAGTTTGACTTCGGTCAACGTTTTGAGTAACGACATCAGAATCAAGATTTGACGGTTCCAATTGGTTCGTATGATGATTTTGGACGTGGACGTATGCTCGAATGCCTAATAGTGAAAGTTGGTTCATTGAAGGTTTTTGAAGTTCTTTAAATATGGTTTGGAGTAGGTTTTTGTGATATTGAGGTCCAAAGGGAATTCCGATTTCATGACCCAAATTCCATTACAGGTCGTGATGGCGCTCAACACTGTTGCTACTAGAAGAATATACAAAAGAAGATTACCCTACTGTCTGAGATAAGTAGACAGATACAAGCAAAAGGGAAACTCCGATACGCTGGTGAACGGCTAGGGTAGGGGCAGCTCACTATAAGTCTCAGTCCGAATCAAGTATGCACGTCTGGTGGATAACTAGAAGCACCTGCCTCAGATCTTGTATAATTAAGTACAAAAGCGTAGTATGAGTACATAAACAATATGTACCAGTAAGTATCCAGTCTAACCTCGAAGAAGTAATGATGAGAGGTCGACTTGACACTTACTAGGGCCAACAATAATATAATTAAAGTGTTATGCTAAGCATGGATATTATAAAAATACCGACAGTAAAATATAAGGAAGTGACAAGTTCCTCTGTCATAAATATAATTTAAATTTTAGTCATATCATTTAACAATTTACATCCAAGGCATTAAAGCAATACAAATCACATAAAGTTCTAAATAAATAGCATGTGCAAGTTATGTCAAGGACGTACGGTCTGATCCAACATAATAATAAAATGTGCACTACCAGAGGGTTGAACAATGTGAACCATAGATGCATCTATTCATCCCGATCGCAAATCATCCATGCGACACGATCAAATATAAATTTAATCATTTAAATCGAATTCTTTCTTAATTTATTTTCTTTAAAAGAAAAAGGAAATTTAACTTGAAGCTTTAGATCCTTAGAAATCTCAACTTAATTCCATTTAATACAAATAGAAAATATCATCAAATAACAGTATTCACAAAGTATGGTGTAAACCTAAACTACCAGTACATAGTAGGAATAGTAGCTACGTACAGACTCTCGTCATTTCATGTGTACGTAGCCCCCACAAATACTCACATTTTAGTCAAATTCACCTATGGGGGAATTTCCTTCTGACAAGGTTAGAAAGGAGACTTACCACGTTTTGAGCCTACTTCTAACTCAAGAATGCGCTCAAACCCTCAAAACTGAGCTGAACAATCCAAAACTATTCAAATAGTGTAAAACCAATTATTATACGTTCACGAGTTCATATTCTAGCAATTAAAGTGATTACACAACCCCAAAGGCAAGATTTCTAAAATTCACCCCCAGGCACACGTGTCTGGATTCCGGAAATTTTTTAAGGAAGTTGTTACCCATAACCTAAGAACATAGGTATGTGATTATTACTAAGTTTCATGGCAATTTTCGTGGTAGAAATCTCACTCTTGACAAACCCTAGGTTTTTTATCTAACCCGTGATTTCTACCATTTTTCATGTTGGAATCTACCCAAGATTTATGTATTGAACTCACAATAGGTAGGAATTACTTACCTCCAAAAGCTAGGTGGAAATCCCTCTCAAAATGCTCTAATAATAGCCCAAAGAGTGAGAGAAAATGAGTGAAAATGGCTTGAGTCCCATATTAATTGAACTCACTGCCTTCTGCGATTTCCGCACCCGCGGTGCATTGACCGCATCTGCGGACGATTGTCCGCTTCTGCAGAAATGGGCTAGGAAATCTGGGACCGCACCTACTGACAAGTGACCATTTCTGCGGTCCCGCTTCTACGAAAAAGGAGCCGCATCTACGGAACCTAGGCTCCTCTCCTTGGGCCGCATCACCGATGCTCCAGCCGCATATGCGAGCTCGCACCTGCGGCTGGCCAGCCACAGGTGCAGTTATGACAGTAGCTGGAGCTTTAGATCTTCTTCAAATTTTCAACTGAGTTCGAGCCTCATCCGATTGACGCTCGGGGTCCTCTAGCCCCCGCCCGAACATATCAACAAGTTTGGAAACATAAAATGAACTCGCTTGAACCCTTTGAACTCTCGAAACAACATTAAAACTAAGAATCACACCTTAAAACCAATTGAATCAAACTTATGAACTTCAAGTTCTTCAATCTACTTCGAATGTGCCGAAATGTACTTATACTACTCAAAATGACACCAAATTTTGCATGCAAGTCTTAAATAACATCACGGATCTATTACCGATCTCAGAATTTTATGTGGACCTCGATATCACCAAAACCCACTCTAAAAAACTATAATATTCAAGAATCGACTTTCACTATTAGGCGCCTAAACGCTCCTGGTCATCAAAAATCCAATCTGAGCATACGTCCAAGTCTGAAATCATCATACAAACTTACTGGAACCGTTAGATCCCGATTTTGAGGTTGTTTACTCAAAATATTGACCGAAGTCAAACTTGGACTTTTAAGCCAACCTTGAGGAACCAAGTGTTCCAATTTCAACTCAAACTCTTCCAAATCCCGAACCAACCATCCCCACAAGTCATAAATCAGTAAAAGCAAGTACAAGAAATCTTATTTAGGGGAATGGGGTTCTAGAAAGCAAAACGATCAGTCGGGTTGTTATATCTGAGACTAGGAATAGTTCTATAATATTATTTAAGACTTACACGCAAAATTTGGCATCATTCCGAGTTGATTAGATAGGAATTAGACGCACGTAAGTGTTCTGAAAGTTTTTCAGTCCATGCGTTTTGGCATCCAATATGTGGTTTTTGATGTTATTTTATTGTTTCGATCGCGCGAGTGAGTTCGTATGATGTTGTTGACTTGTGTGGACGGCTGGGGTAGAGAATCGAGGGTTCGGGTGAGTTTTGGATGTTCGAAAAGTTGGGAAAACACTTTAGTTTTCTGGTGTTTTATTGCTGGTGCTGCAGGTCTAGCAAATGCGAGAATTTGTTCGCATTTGCGAACCTCACATTTGCGAGAAAGGATTCGCAATTGCGACGAAGCCTGATCTGGGCAGTGTTCGCATTTGCAACACATTGGTTGCATTTGCGACCTCAGCAGTGCATGCATTTGTGACTCCTTGGTCGTATTTGCATCCTTGACAGTAGAAGCCCAGGTTTGCATTTGCGATGGATTTGTCACATTTGCGAACCAGGTGTCGCAAATGCAACATTTGAGACTTGTGTGAACCTCTATTAAATGCAAGACTTAGGCCATTTAGCTCATTTTCTTTCATCTCTTGGGCAATTTGTGGAGCTCTTGGAAGGGGGTTTTCACCTAGAACTTTGAGGTAAGTAATTTCTATACAACGTGAATTAAATACATGGATTATGGGTAGATTAACATGTAAAAATTGGTGAAATCAAGGGTTTAGATGAAAACCTAGGTTTTTAATAAAAATGGGATTTAACACAAAATTTGGTATGGAACTTAAGCAAAATCATATATTTGAGTTCATGAGGTTATGAGTAACAACTTTCTTCAAAAATTTCCAGAATCCAGGCACGTGGGCCTGGGGTGAATTTTAGGGATTCTTCAAATAGGCTTGGGAAATCACTTTGATAGTTAGAATAAGAACTTTTGAACATGTATTGATTATTTAATATAATATTTGACTAGTTTCAAATCGTATGGCACCGAATTGAGGGTTTGGACACAATCTTGGACCGGAAGTAGGTTTTGAGACGGGGTAAGTCTCTTTTCTAACCTTGTAAGAGGGAATTAACCCCATAGGTGAATTAACTAATATGTGGTTCTATTTTAGGGGGCTACGTACATACGAGGTGATGAGAGTCCGTACGTAGCTACTAATTATACTATTGTCCAGGTAGTCTAGGACCCATATCATGCTATACTTGCAATGTTTGCCCCTACTTGATAACTTAATTACCTAAGTCATATTGAAATTTGATAAAAGAACTTTAAAAAGGTTAAATTTCACTTACTTGAAGTTGTAAATGTGACACTTGACTGTTATTGAGAATTTGTGTTTCTTTGATGTATTTTCTATTTGTGGAGCGGGTCGAATGCCTCGGTAGTAAATAGACGCATCTATGGTTCGTGTCGTTCGACCCCCAACAGTGCATAATTTAAATATTCTTATGTTGGATCGGGTTGTACAACCTCGGCATAATTTGCGCATGGTAAATATTTGGAACTATTCATAATTGATATTGTTTCAATGCCTTGAGATATAAATTGTAAAATGATGAAAATAAACTTGGTACTTAATATTTGTGAAAGGAGTATATACTGTTTCCTATTATTGAGTTTTCAGTATTATTTGTGAGCACGTGATTTTTGCCCTATATGTAAATTATTCCCAAAAATTCAAACAAAATAATTTCTTTCTTTATTTTGCAATTTTGTGGATTTTTATTTTATTTTTTTGTTAATTATTTGCGTTTTATTTGTGAATTTTAATTCATATGAAAATATACTTGACATTTGCATTTAGGATTTAAGTTCACATTTTGGGATTAAGTAGTAGTTAGAATTGCTTAAAAATAAAGAAAATAACAAAAATGATCTTTTTGCATTTTTTTTTTTTGCCTTAATTCGTGTAATTGGAAAATTAGGAAATATATTTATTTTAGTGTCAATTTGGTTTAAGTTTTAATTTAGCATTTTCATAAAATCAGAAAAGAAATAAAAGAAATAAACAAAAAAAGGGAAAAAGAAATAAAGGTAAACAATTAAAAAGAGGGCTGTTTTATATAAAGACCCGAGTTGGGTTATTTTTGGTTAATTCCGCCTGGCCCAAAAGAAATACCCACCCAGTTCCAAGCCCAATACAGTCCCTGACCCGCTTAACCCTCCCCTGAGCTAGAGACACGAAAATTCCGTGTCCCCTTCTCTTCAGCAAGAGCGCAGCCGCTACAGTGCAATAAAAACGACCCATCTCTCTGAAAATATGAAGCAGCTCAACGCCACACACCCCCCACCCCTGTAGTTTCATCTTCTCTACCAAAAAAATGACCCACCACCCTGAACTTCCAGCTCGCTTCTGTCCAAACGATCTCTCTGATTCTCTGCCTCACCATCTGTTGGTTCGAAATTTGCTCGAGGCGTCGTTGATCATTTGGTTTTAGTTAAAGTTTCTCAAAGAGATTCAAGTTTTAGATTTCATCTTTCAATTCTGATATTTCTAAAAATCAAATGAGCGTGGTTTGAGGCTCAATTTTGATTTCCGGGCAGATTCGAGGTTGCCGGAGGCGTCGAGGTACTGTCCGTTGGTTTTTCGGTTCGATTTTCACTGACTTCGTTTGAAGTTGTATCGATTTCGGACTGTAATCGTCGCTTTGTTTCAATCCATGTAATTGCTGCATTTCGATTAATCGAAAAGATAATTTCAGGTTACTTCTAATCTCCTTCATTTCGTTTTGGATCTGATGTTTGTGGTTGTAGCTATTGCACTGCTATTGTAAGATGAGTTTGAATTTCACGTCATTTCATTTTGGATATGATGTTTGTGGTTATAGTTGTTGTATTGCTATTTTAGAATGAGTTTGAATTTCGCGAGCTACTGATGGGTGTTGATTTATTAACTTGGGACTGTTATTAGACATGTAGTTAAAAATCTGAATTATTCCTGTTGTATCTATGCTTAAATCTTCTCTACTCATTGTGTGTGATTTCCAAATCTGTCAATACTCGATCTTATGTTGAAATTGAGATTAATCATCTGTCTAAGTTGAAAGTTTGATGTGATTTGAATACTCTTGATGAATTACGTTTTGAATTTGCAAAATAATTGTCGTTGTTCTTTGTGGATTTTTGAATTCAAAGTAAGTGTTTTATTTTGGTATGCAATGATAAAAGCTTTCATCGTAGTCTCCCTGATGATCTGCTCTATATTTGATGTCCCAGTATTCTAGCAAACATTGTTGTGTTACTGGATTTGTCTCTTTGTCCTCACTATGAAGCGTCAGATCACACACATGATTAGATACAAGCATTTGGAAAAAGAAGCAAACTGGGAATAAATCTGATTAAGGCAGTAGAAGCTTAATGTCAGGAGTGATTTTTGATACCTTGTCAAGGGTAGTAATTATCCCCTCCTTTGTTTTGAGAAACTTGTGTAAATATTCTTTTCCTAAACATGTATCCCATGCATATGTAAATGTTGCGAAATAGGTAGATTTGCTTCCTGAAGATGTTAAAAAAAAGTGTTTTGAATCACTGTTGTGTATTTTGCTTTAGGTGCGTTCAGGGAAGCTAATCTTCATGATTTTAGAATTATGCACCAATTTTAGTTCATGTAATTCAAATGGTAGTAGAACAACATTCTCTGGTTACACTTGTTGGCAGCGATCGAGGTGCGCCATAAGCAATCGAGATCAAATAGTTTATGGCCCTTACGAGTTAGTTTAGAAACATTTTAGTTAAAATAAATTGAGGTGTGTCGCACCGCACAAAATAACAATTGCGCGGTCCTCATTTTAATTCTGTATTGATCCTTAGATTCCGAGGCGTGCCATTTAGCAAATTCCATGGCCCTCACAACGTGCAAATACGTAGTTGCTTTAGGCGCGTGTTTAATAATATCACCTTTCTAAATTCGGGCGCATATTTATGTGACCCAAATCCAAATCTCAACGAAGTCGAAATGTGTCAAAAACTACGGGTGCACTGGTGCAACATGGTTCAAGACGCATTTTCACGACGTTGCAATTCTTATTAAAAATAAAAATAAAAGCGGTTTACTAATAAAAGGCACATAAGTTAGAACATGTTTTAAAATCAGATAAAATTAAATACAACAGTTGAGCGATCGTGCTAGAACCACGGAATCCGGGAATACCTAATACCTTCTCCCAGGTTAACAGAATTCCTTACTCGGATTTCTGGATCGCGGACTGTTAAACAGAGTCAATAATTTCCTCGATTCGGGATTCAACCGGTGACTTGGGACACCATTAATATTCCAAGTGGCGACTCTGAATTTTAATAAACAAATCCCGTTTCGATTGTCCTTTAATTGGAAAGACTCCTTTATTATACGCCCTCACTGGTGTAGCTTCGGAAAAAGGAGGTGTGACAGCTCTGGCAACTCTGCTGGGGAAAAGAACCCAGAACATTTTGTTCAGGGTTCAGAATTCGAGCTTAGATAAATTGTTGTATTTGGTTATATCTGATTTTCTTACATGTTCATGCTTAATGTGCTAAATGTTTACCGTTTTGATATTATCTGAGTTGTATATAAACTGCGCCAANACAAGTTACTAAGCCGGATGGCCTTTTGGTTCCCGGTACGTAGCCCCCTCCTCGACTCGAGTTGTCCGCTCGGGTACACAGTCTAGAACACATACCCAGGTTTTGAACCTAGAATAACTTGACTTCATGCTGAATCCCTAGTAGGAGCGTTTATTTGCATTACGTGCATATGACTTAGGGGACTCAACACAGGGGTTGGGTCCGTCTAGGACAGGTGTACCCAAAATAACAGACCATCTTGATGCATCCTATGTGCTACATGTTGTATTTATTCAAGGGTAAAAGGGTCATTTGGCGGACCAATGATAGTTGAGGGTAAATGAGAAGTGAAATGAAAAAAAAAGAAAGAGAAAAAAAAAAGAGAGAGTGAAGTGTGAAGATAAAGCAAGTTGGACCCAATTATGTTGTTAAACAAAAAAAAGAGCTTGAAAATTTAAAAAAAAAAAAAGGATTTTGCACCTTTTAATCATTTTTTCGAAAATCAGAAAATCAGTTAAAACAAAAAGAAAAAGGAAAATCCAAAAAGATTTTGCATGTTTCATCATTTTCTTCAAGGAAAAACAAAAAAATATATATTTTCTCTAGATTGGTCGTTTTTTTTTCTTTTAATTCTCGCCCATATCCATTCGGCCCGAACTACGCATACCTGATTCTCGTCTTTCGGGGTGTGATATGTAGGCAACCCACATAGGTTCCGGTCTTCTTAGTAAGTTTAGGTTTTTGGCTTTGCGGGGTCTTAGCCGAATTTTGCACTTTTGGCCACCTTTTGGCTAATAAATCATTTTTACAAAAATAATCGCAACCATGTCTTGCATGTGTCTAGTAGTGAATGTTATTGTCTCACATAGTGTTGGTTTCAGTTTTCTCATACATGTGTAGATTTATTTACCGGAGTTTGGGCATGACAGACACCCCGTGACTATCCAGTCAGGATCACAAATTCAGGAGTTTGCTTAAGGAGATTTTCTTTATGTTTTTAGTCTGTTCTTTTTATGTCAGTTTTTACCTTCTAGTTTTGTACAATAATATCTATGTCTTTTAGGTGATGTTAGAGTTTGTCATAGGCTATTAAGTTGGTTGATTCTTTTATTATGGTATTTCCTATTTTGTATTTGAAGAAAAAAGATGTGTAACAAATCAATAATCAAAAATTGTGGAGATCTTGGAAGAACTCGTACTTCAGAGTAGAGCTATTTTAAAGGAACATACTGGGGAGTTTCCTCCTTTGCCTGGTATTCTTGCTTTAGATAGGGTGAACGTAGTGATAAGCGCAGCACGTGGAATGATGACCTTGAAGGATCAATTACGGGATATTATTAATGGTTTGAATCGTGAAAATTTGAATTTCAGGTATATGGTTGCATCTGAGTGGAGTAAATTGCTCAACCTTGGGAGGGAGGATATCATGGCTTTAATTACCAAGGTAGGAGATGCAAACATGGATGTAATGAGTGCATTGATCACATCTCTGCTCAGAGGATGTGCAGAATTATCAAGGACGATGGTTGGTCAGCGGCTGAATTTGATATGTGCAGATTTTCTTGGAGCACTTGGTGCAATAGATCCTTCAAAAGTCAAGGGATTTTCTAGCATGCATTTCCAAATTGCGTGTTCAGATGATGGCTTAATTTTTGAGTTGATTCGTAAGCATCTGGACCGGGCTATGCAGCGTTGGCGATTCAGGAACTTTTTTAAAGATAGCAGGTTGTGAGGCATCTCTTGACGACAATGTGGTTGCTTCTACTTCACAGACAAGAGACAAATGACTAGTAAAGTTGCTTGCATATGTGGTGGATGGTAATTGCACTGAAATATAGGAAAGGGGTCAGAGATTGTGGAATTGTTTCTCTAATTATGTGAAGGAGTCAATAGCCCCTCGCTTAACCTCCAGATTTCAGCTGCCAAGTATGTCTGATTCAGCTTCTTCTGGTCCAATGTATCGCCCTTCAATGTCATTTAGAAGATGCATATTTTTTTGGATCAAGAAGCTGACTGCACACGCAACAACTTCTCGAGCAAGATTTTCAATGCCTGTCATGGTATAGTCCGCCATGATATGCAAATAGCAATGTATGTTCTTCCATATTTGGTCCCTAATGCAGTATGTGATGCTACTGAGGAGGCACGTTGTGGCATAACAGAGGAAATTCTATCTGTTCTCAATGTTGCTGCATCAGAGAATACCATTGATGTTAATGGTCTAAGTTCAGGGCACAACAAAGTTGGCATTCAAGTTGTATTTACTCTTTTTGATAATCTTGGTCAATGGGTGGATGACGTACAACAGGAACTTTCACTTTCCTAGTCTATTCAAACTTCCAACTCGAGGGAACAAGCTCTCAAGTCAAAGCAGAAGGCCACCAATCTGTCAAGTAATTTGGACCAGGTGCTTATTCAGTGTAAAATTGTTTCAGAACTCTTGGCTGCAACTGCAACAGCCCCACACTAGTATGCAATAGCAACATATGCTTCGTGATAGGGATTGGGCCCAATTTGTTGGCTATTGTGCACAGAATGTTGAGGTGTACTTGGTTGTGAAAAAAAAACACCTGGGGATAGTGTCCAGACATGGAGATCTGCTGTGGCATATTATTCAATGGCCAACATCGTGTACTTGGGGTATTCCCCTGAAAAGTACCTGATTGACACTGCATAGTAGCCTTTTCCAGGACCTGTTGGATCTGCAGACCACTCTGAGAATCAAGCAAGTGTGCTTCTTATGAAGCAGCTCGTTGTAGCTCCTGTTGCTGATCAAATTCTGCAGGAACCGTTGAACTACTACTTTTAGGAAGTGCGAGTGTACCATTTATCTGTTGTTAACTTTCAGCAGTAACAGGACCTGGATGTATTTCTACTGATGTGAAAAACATACATGTTGCTGGAGGTAAACAAGTAGCTTATGAAGGCTTAGCGGAGGAGGCTTTGGAGTTACTGAATGAGTTGTGCTTTAGAGGAGTTATGAAGAATTCTGCTGAACAGGTGGTGGTTAAGATATAGCTTGAAAGCGTACTTTCACCGGCTCTGTGGCGACATGTTGTGGTTCAGCCTCTTGGATCACAGTTTTCTGGACATCTGCTGTTAGTTGTTTACAGTAGTAGTTGCAGTCACATCACCATGTAACAACCTTTTTTCTCTATTAGCTAGAAACATGAGTTGAAAATCAATTTTGTTTGCAATTATCATAATCCTTTTTACCGAAAAAAAAAAGTCTAGTCAAGTTTATCTGAGTCTTTTATTATTATATTTCTATTTTTGCATTTGAAGAGGTGTGTAATAGATTGAAGGGAAAAAAAAGTAGAAGAGATTTGGCATTTTTTATATTTCTGTTACATGTTTTCATTGGAATACTAACCCTATAAGTGCAAACACATCTTTTGTGGTTTTTCCTTGAGGCAATTAATATCTAGAACTTAAAATAAAAATTATTTTTATATTTTCTTTATTATATTAGGACCAAAAATTTAAAAAAAAAGAATTTTTCTTTTAGTACCTTTTTAAATGTTTACTCCAAAATCCAAAAAAAAATATTTGAGGTTATTCGGGAAATCAATGAAAATGAAAAAAAAAGAATTCTTTTCTTTTTACTAGAACTTTAGGACATTGTACATAAAATAAAAAATATACTTTATTTTTTGTTTATCTTTAAAGTTTCTTCTTTAGGTGATCAAAAACTAAAATTCAAAAAAAAAAATTTATCTTTTTCATTTCTCGTTTCAAAGTTTCTTTTCAGAATATCAAACGAAAATCAAGATATATTTCTTTGGTTTATGTTTAGATTTCCTTCCTAAAAAAAATTTATTTTTCTCTTCTCGGATTTTCCTTAATAGAGTATTTGTATCGAAAAAAAAAAGAAATAAATACATGCTCATTAAGCTTGAGTTTAGAATAGGTCATAGAACATTCATTCTAGAAAAAAAAAAGGTGCTTTTGATGCATCATTTCTCTTTTCTCATCAGATTAAAAAAAAGTAAGTAAAACAAAAGGCAAAGAGAGGAGAATGTCAGTTTGTTTATTTTATTCATAATCTTCCCGAACTACGCAAAGATCTGATTTATGCGGGATCATAATACGTAGCAACCTACATAAGGTTCGATCGAATTATTTTTTAAAAAAAAGGAAAAAAAGAAGGAAACAAAAAAAAATAGGTGAAATTGTGGGACGACAGGTATGAGAGAAAGAAAAGAGTAATGATTAAAAAATAAATAATAAATAAAAACAAAAAAAAGGGGTGAGAAATGAAGAAAATGAGCGAGCTAAGAAATGCGAGGAAGGAAAAGAAAAGAGACGATTCAGATTGACATATTGGGATGATGCCAAGTGACCTTATGACCCTCGAAGACATTCTAGAACCATTAATTGTTGCTAGGTGCATTGCACGCAATGTGATATTTTTGCTGCTAAATACCCTAATGCTAACATGATGACTTCCTTTGTTCTCCTCATTATAGCAGAAGGGTAATTGGTTTGTGGTTTTAAGATCACTCATCCATACAGCACAAGGTCAAAGAGCAAGGTAGCCATGGCTAGCAAAAAACTTGAGCACAAGAGTTGTTGACCCGTCAAGGGAGTTTGTGGGGTCGGAGTCTGAATTGAAAGAGGAGCTCCAAAGGGTGAAGCAGCAGATGACAAAAATATATCAGTCTTGGATCAGGGGGCATCTTACACCTTCATTCCCCACTAACTACACTGAAAACCCTGCAACTATCCCACCACTAGCACAAATCCAGATTCCCACTGCTGCGGATATTTCCCCACAACCTTTTCATACTCCACCAGCCAAAACCACCTCATATACCGCTCCTTTGGCCACCCATGCTCTTGCAGCTCCTCCACGAGCTATTTTTCCTCGATCCTCTAACGAGACTGTGTTGAAAGTCCCTGATGCCCAACACTTTGCTCCAGAACCAACTTTCAAAGTCTCGGATCCATACTCGCACGCTCCTCATTTTGAGGCTCATGGTGAAACTAAAAGCCTGGCAAGACGGTGGAGCAAGATGAAGTATCCAGGAAAGTGAAAATCTTAAAGCAGTCTTTAAGAAACATGCAAGGGGTAGGAAGCCAGATGAGCGTGGCTTACAAAGACTTGTGCTTGTTTCCTAATGTCCAACTGCCTGCTGGGTTTAAGATACCAAAGTTTGATTTATATGACAGGCACGGAGATCCCGTGGCTCATTTGAGAGGTTACTGTAGTAAGATGAGAGGCGTTGGTGGGAAAGACAAATTATTGATGGCGTATTTCAGTCAGAATCTAAGTGGGGCAGCTTTGAAATGGTACACCCGTCAAGATGCTAACAGGTGGTACACGTGGGACGATATGGCTCAGGCCTTTGCCAGGCACTTTCAGTATAATATAGAAATCGTCCCGGATCGTAGGTCCTTAGCCAAGATGGAAAAGAAGCCTAATGAAAGCTTTAGGGAGTACGGGCTCAGATAGAGAGAGCAAGCTTCCAGAGTCGATCCCCCAATGAAAGAAAAAGAGATGGTCGACTACTTTCTTCAAGCTCAAGAACCAACTTACTTTGGGCATTTGATCATGGCTGTGGGTAGGCCTTTCAATGATGTGATAAAAATGGGAGAAATGGTAGAAGATGGGCTGAAGTCTAGCAAGATCATGAGTTATTCTGCTTTAAAAGCCACAACACAAGCAATTCAGAGCGACCCAGGAAGCTCGCTGGGTCAGAAGGAACTCGATGATGTTGCCATGGTTATTTCAGAGTCACGACATGGACCAAAGGATCCGCCTCACCAATACACCCAGCCTCAACTCCAACCCCAAACCTATCCCCGAGCTCCACATAATCCACCTCAGTATTATCCTCTAAACAATGTCCAGTCATATGTCCAACCACCAGGTCACTCCCTACGGCAAACGCCAGCACCGTATAATGCATTCTTGCCTTCACAACCTTTTCGAGCACTCAACAACCCTAGAAAATAGGGGCGGGGAAGAGAACAAAGGCAAAAAAATAGTTTCACGCCAATTGGGAGTCCTACACAAGCTTATTTGAAAAGTTAAGGCATGCTGGCTTGATTGAGCCGCTCCTCGACTATACTCCTGGCCCATATGCAAAAGGTTTTGATCCTACTGTACGATGCATGTACCACTCTAATGTCCAAGGGCACAGCATTGAAGATTGTCGTTCTTTGAAAAGGGAAATAAAAAGAATGATTCAAGAAGGGGTAATTGTGGTCAATGACAGTGGCAGGGAGCACGTGAATCCTCTTGAGAACTTGGTGACTGAAGTTGATGATATTGGGGTTGGTAATGGTATTGGCAACATTGATGCAGGACTCCGTGGCTAAGATGTCGTGCTTGGTAATTGGAAAGACGCTCCATTTATTGGTCAGCCAGAGTGGAGTTTTGGTGGTTTATTTTGTTGTCATTTCTGTTGTCCGGGTTATTTCAGGGTTGTAATCCGGATATCGTCATGTGACTCAGACCCTTCTATCTTTTCACTTTGCCTTGTTTGTTTAGTCGTAATAGCTGGTTTAGTGCTGTCTAGGTTTGTTTGCTTGTTCTGTTGTTAAAACCCTTTCACCGTCAGTCTAATGCAATTCTTTGTTTCCTGCCATTTCTAGTCATTTTGTTTAGTTTTCTTCTCCTTATTCTTCTCATGCTGGTTCTAGTGACACGATATGCACGCATAATTCTCAGGTTGTTTTAAAAGTCAGTCTAGTAATGAAGCAATGAAACAATGTTGAAGACGTAAGGACATTCAAGGGAAATACGTAAAGGCATTTTTGAGATCACGTCGAGCCCGAATCAAGTGGAACTAGGGCCAGGTATAACATAAAGAAATACTGTTGAAATGCCCCATGCCGCGTCGGTTGGAAGCCAAAGGCAAGTTTACCGGGGTCGTTCGTGGTACCAAGATTGTTGCCTAATGGCACTGAGTAATTGACAAATGTAGAAGACAAATGTGGGGATGTGATTAGTAATTCTGGTGCAATCAAAAGATGTTACATTGTGTAGTTTGTACTAGGCATGTTTTGGAGATTGGAATGACGAAGGCATTTTGTTCTATTATCCCAAACACTTTATCCTTTGTTACCCTTTTGAGCCTCGATTATTTTCTTGCATACCCCTCTTTTGGAATCGATAATAAAATTCGTAAGCCCGAACGGGGAAACTAAGCGGAGAAACAAAAGAAAAACAGTGAAAAAGAAAAAGAAGAGAAAAGAAAAAGAAAAGAAAAGAAAAGAAAAGAAAAAAAAAAGAGAAAAGAAGAAGAAAAGAAAAGAAAAAAAACAACAAAAACAAGAAAAGGAAGAAAAAGAAAAAAAAACAAACAAGGAAAAAAGGAAAAGAAAAAGAGCAACAACAAAAGTAGTCGCATGAACTACGTTTGACTTGATCCCGAAAGGGTACGTAGGCAGCCTCTCTCTGAGGTTCAGTCACACCAAAATAAAATCCAAAAGTTCCCAAGAAGGAAACTGGGGCAGAAGTTGTGGTTGTTGGGAGAAGTCTGATTCCGAAAGTTATAATTTGAACCCATGTTGAATTGTTTTGAGCCTTTGATACCTTTCTTTCTATCCCTATCCAAAAGCCTACATTATGGTCCAAAGAAAGACCTACCGATCAGTCTTCAGGAAATGCTGAGTCAAGCAAGAAGAGGTGAATCATATCAGGGGCAACACTCCGGTCCAAACGAAGGAAATGAAGAATGAGAAAGTCTTGTTGATGAGAACCCTCACGGGTACCCCCAAGGCGATGAAAGATGAGAGAAATAAAAAATGAGAGAGTCTTATTGGTGAAAACCTTCACGAGCACCATAAGGCGATGGTGAGACGAGAGAAAACCAAAATGAGAGAGGCTTGATGGTGAAAACCCTACGGGCACCACAAGTCGAATAAGGATGGTGAATCAGATCGGGCAAGCGGAGCAGTAAAGCCCAGTTTCACGGCGAAAAGGTACAACAAGATTTGAACGTCAGATTTGCTAAACAGAGTAGGCTGCATGTGCATGTTAAGGTCGCTAGAGTCGGTATCCACATCTGATGGGTTGCTACTCTATAGGTTTCTTGTTAGGAATCATCTCTTTCCATTATCCTTTACTCTGTTCCTCCCACCTTGTTTTACTCCCTCTTCCTAGGTCGTTTGTTCAAAACAAGTGAGAAATGACTTCAAAATCTGCCTCCAAGCTTTTCAATTAAACAAAACAGGATTTGGTGAACACATCAAGGCATCAAGTCAGGAGAAAACAGCAGGCACAATAAGTTGGCCACAATTAATATGCTTTGGGATTCGTGTGAAATACAAGGGTTTGGTACGCCTCAATTCAAGCACTATACAACGGATGAAGGGTGTTTGGTGAACGGATCAAAGGTGTTCTCTGTGATAAGAGTGACAAAGAAAGTGGTTAACTAGTGACAAGCGAGGTATTCCAAGCAGAAAACATGTGAAACACAAAGGTTCGGTAGAAGTCAGTTCATGAGTAATGCAACAGATAGAGGGAATTGGTTCTAAAAGGAGAAGAGTTATTTTCTGCGATAAGGGTGGCAAAGAAACTGGTTAATCAATAATCATGCAACGTCTTTCAAGGTGAAATCAAAGTTGTCATGGCAAGTGAAGGAGCAATCGTCGCAAAGTCAAGGCCACAAACCAACCACCACGTTTAAACTCACAAGTTTTCTTTGTTTGAAGCAGGGACAGAAGCTATGTTCATATCAAAGCTTTGAAGGTTGAAATTCTCAGGTGTAATGCCCCAATTCTGCTTACGCATAGGCTATTGAGAAGATCACACATCACCACTAGGAGAAGCATTTCCTAGTTTGGGTTTTTAAGTCATATTTTGTTGTAGGAGACGCACTTCCTAAAATGAGGTTTTACCCCCTAGGAGACGCACTTCCTAGTTTGGGTTTTCAAGTCATATTTTGTTGTAGGAGACGCACTTCCTAGTTTGGGTTTTCAAGTCATATTTTGTTGTAGGAGACGCACTTCCTAAAATGAGGTTTTACCCCCTAGGAGACGCACTTCCTAGTTCGAGTTTTCAAGTCATATTTTGTTGTAGGAGACGCACTTCCTAGTTTTAGTAATTGAGACTTTACCCATAGGAGAAGCACTTCCTAAATTAAGAGTTCATTCGTAGGAGATGCACTTCCTAGTTTGATATTAAAGTTTCACCCCTAGGAGAAGCACTTCCTAGTTTGGGGAGGTTGTATTTTTGTTTTAGGATACGCACTTCCTAAATTGAGTTTCACCCCTAGGAGATGCACTTCCTAGTTTGGGGTCGTTTAAGTCTATTCCTAGGAGACGCACTTCCTAGTTTGAGTCATTGAAGTTTCACCCATAGGAGACGCACTTTCTAAATTGATAGTTCAGTCATAGGAGACGCACTTCCTAATCTAGTTCATTGAAGTTTTACTTGTAGGAGACGCACTTCCTAATCAAGGTCTTTCAAGTTACTCTTTTAGGAGACGCACTTCCTAAACTGAGAGTTCATGGGAGACGCACTTCCTAGTTTTTAGTCACTGAAGTTTTCACCCCTAGGAGACACACTTCCTAGTATTGGTCATTTAAATTCACCACTAGGAGACGCACTTACAGTTTGGTTCATTCAGGTTTTCTTTTAGCAGACGCATTTGCTAGTCAAAGTTTCTTGGTTTTACTCGTAGGAGACGCACATCCTAGTCTAGTCGTTAGTTTACTCTCATCATTGCATCAATAGTATAAGTGGTTTACATTTTGCTAACAATTCACAAATCTTCCCAGCCACCAAACTGGGGCAGAAAATTTTCTTTGTTTGTTTTGTTGTAGAATAGGCGCCCACCTGGAGAACAAGGGAAAACAACTCAAGTTTCAAGGGAAAGTAGTTTCGAAGGAAGACAACTCAAGTTGCAAAGGAAAGCAGTTTTGAAGGAAGACAGTTCAAGTTTCAAAGGAAAATGGTTCAAGGTGCAAAAGAAAACAGTGTCAAGTAACAAGAGAAGACAGTTCAGGTTCAGTAATCAGGCGCCTACTTGGAGAATAAGAGAATTGACTTCAGAACACGATTCAAGTTAGCAACAAAAGAAGCTCGTTGCAAGAATGCAAGTCAACAGTCCGAGATGGTCAACAAACGTTAATCACAATAAAAAAATAAAAAAAAAGGCAAAAAGTTAATCCAAATGCAGAAGTTGACGAAAGATGTGGGTTTCTCAAGACATGGCCGAGGTCACAAGCACTGCATACCTGGTTTTGGTGCGAAAAGCTGAGGAAAAATGAACTAGCACCTGCAACTAGCAAGCGTCAAGGTTCAAATCCAAAGTCTGCATGAAGAACCACTCAAGACTCAAGATCAAGCTTCAAAAGACTTATAGATAGGAATCTTGTAACTCATAGTTGACAGGTTTAGTTGGTCCTTTTTATTTTTATTTTGATGTAACAACAGGACCGCGGACCGAAACCTCGGTAGAACGGCACCTCGATCGGCTCTCCACCTTGGTACTCCATCACTGTTCTCATTCCTGAACAGTTTTGAATCACTGTTGTGTATTTTGCTTTAGGTGCGTTCACGGAAGCTAATCTTCATGATTTTAGAATTATGCACCAATTTTAGTTCATGTAAGTCAAATGGTAGTAGAACAACATTCTCTGGTTATACTTGTTGGCAGCGATCGAGGTGCGCCATAAGCAAACGAGATCAAATAGTTTATGGACCTCACGAGTTAGTTTAGAAACCTTTTAGTTAAAATAAATTGAGGTATGTCACACCGCACAAAATAACAATTGCGCGGTCCTCATTTTAATTCTGTATTGATCCTTAGATTCCGAGGCGTGCCATTTAGCAAATTCCATGGCCCTCGCAAAGTGCAAATGCGTAGTTGCTTTAGGCGCGTGTTTAATAATATCACCTTCCTAAATTTGGGTGCACATTTATGTAACCCAAATCTAAATCTCAACGAAGTCGAAATGTGTCAAAAACCACGGGTGCACTGGTGCGACGTGGTTCAAAATGCATTTTTACGACGTTGCAATTCTTATTAAAAATAAAAATAAAAGAGGGTTACTAATAAAAGGCACATAAGTTAGAACATGTTTTAAAATCAGATAAAATTAAATACAACAGTTGAGCGACCGTGCTAGAACCACGGAATTCGGGAATGCCTAATACCTTCTCCCGGGTTAACAGAATTCCTTACTCGGATTCCTGGATCGCGGACTGTTAAACAGAGTCAATAATTTCCTTGATTCGGGATTCAACCGATGACTTAGGACACCATTAATCTTCCAAGTGGCAACTCTGAATTTTAATAAACAAATCCCGTTTCGATTGTCCTTTAATTGGAAAAACTCCTTTATTATACGCCCTCATGGGTGTAGCTTCGGAAAAAGGAGGTGTGACATTATTCATGTAATCCATGCTTAGTTATAATTCTAAAATATTATTGCTAGCCCGTAGTAAGTGTCAAAATCGAACCCCCGTCATTACTTCTTCGAGGTTAGACTGGATACTTATGTTTATATACTCATGCTACACTTCTACACTTAAATGTTCAAGATCTGACGCAGGTGCATCTGGGTATCAGTCCAGCACACACGCTCGACTCCTGGTATGAGACTACACGGTGAGCTGCCCTTCCCATCCGTTCTGCAGCCACCAAAGTCTTTTTGTTGTTATTGTTCTTTATATTTAATTTCAGACAGTAGAGTAGCAGTCTTTTGTATATTCTACTAGTAGCCCATTCTCTTGTGACACCAGGTCTTGGCACACACGCTAGTAGACTCGTGGTTTTTGTTGTATTTCACGATTATGATTGCACTCAGTTGCTTTCATGCTATTTATGTTTAATCTATTAGTTCTTGAATCTTTTTAATTTAAGGAAATTTAAATTACTTGGAAGAATTTATTAAAAATGGGAAATCACGTCGCTAGTCATTGTTTGGCGTGCCTAGTAGCGGTGTTAGGCGCCATCACGGTCTATATTACAATTGGGCCGTGACAACATTGTATCTGAGCGCTAGGTTCGCGTAGGTCTCACAAGTTATGGGCAGACCTAGTAGAGTCTTACGGATCGGTGTAGAGATGTTCGTACTTATCTTCGAGAGGATATAGGGTGTTAGAAAACTACTCTTTATTCATCTCCTATCGTGCAATTGATGGTGTACTAAGTTTCTTCTCTTATTATCTCACAGATGGTGAGAATGCACATGGCAGGCATTCCAGACCCGGGAGGGGCTGCTCCCCTTAGTACTAGAGGCCGAGGTAGAGGTCGGGGGAGGGCATCAGCCCGAGGTAAGGGATGAGGACATCCCAGAGTTGCCCCAGTTGTATCACCAGTGGATCTAGTAGACGATACCATTATCAAGGAGTAAGGTGAGGTGCCCGCAGTAGAGCCAGCTCCGATAGATTTTATGTCAGCATCGGGATTTCAGGAGGTCATGGGACATATGTTACGATTGATGGATACTATGACCCAAGTATGTTTATTTCCAGCAGACCAAGCCATATCTCAAGAGGGAAGGGGAGCAAATACCCCTACTGCTCAGGCTCCGGGACATACGGTTGCTGTATATCAGACTTGGGTGCATTACACGTGGGCGGTGCCCAGCCAGTTGCAGCAGCGACACTTGAGCCTAGACCAACTGTAGCTGGTGAACCGTAGAAGCTATTGGATAGATGGACTAGGCTACATCATTTGTATTCGAGGTGAGCAACATGAAGATCCCTAGGACTTTATTGATCGGTTCAGGGACAGACTGCACAACATGATGATATTGGAGTCCCATGGGGTGGAATTCACTACTTTCCAATTAGAGGGCAGGTCCCGTAGGTGGTGGCAGTCTTATCTTCTCGGCAGGCCAGTAGGTTCTCCTCCTATGACTTGGGACTAGTTTACACGCCTATTCTTGGACAGGTATATTCCACCCTCTTAGAGGGAAGAGTTTCGATTTCAGTTTAAGCAGATTTAGCAAGATCAGATGTTTGTGACTGGTTATGAGGCGAGATTCTCTGAATTGTCTCGCCATGCACTTATGATACTTCCTACTGAGGCAGAGCAAGTGCAGAGGTTTGTTGCGGGGTTACACTCAGGTATTCAGGCTACTATGGCCCGGGAGTTTGAGATGGGGACTTTTTACCAACTAATAGTGAAGATTGCTCGAAGGATTGAGGGTTACCAGCAGAGGAGTAGAGAGCAGATACAGCGGGACAAGAGGGTCCGTTATTCCAAAGAGTTTAGAGGTGACCTGACTGGGGGCAGAGATCAATTCATGAGGGGTTAGCTTAGTAGGCCCATATATCCAGCACTGTCGCCTCCTCGGGGAGCTCCGACGCGACCCTATTTTAGTGTCATACCAAAGATTTCTTACCACCCACCAGCTATTCAAGGTTCTTCCATTGGGTACTCAAGCCACCAAGGTTCATCCAGAGCCTACTTCAGTGCTATGTTAGAGAGGTTTTACCCCCCGCCAGCCATTTATGGTTCTTCTAGTGGGTATTTAGGCCATCAATTCCATACTTCAAGATAGCAGATCATTGCACCGAGAGGTTGTTTCGAGTGAGGGGATCCCAATCATATGCGGATGCTCTGCCCCAGGCTTCGGGGCAAGGTAGTACAGTAGGGTCCTCGAACAATATTTACAACACCAGCAATCCAGCCATCCAGAGGTAGAGGGCATGCAGGTAGAGGCCATCCTAGAGGTGGAGGCCAAGGATATCAGCCAGCTATCGTTCAGTCAGGTAGAGGCCAGCCAACCGGCGCTCTAACTAGGTTCTACGCTTTTCCTGCCAGACCAGATGCAGTGGCCTCAAATATCGTGATCACATGTATTATTTTTATCTGCGTTAAGGATGCTATGGTATTATTTGATCTAGGGTCTACCTATTCATATGTGCCATCTCTGTTTTCTCATTTCCTTGATATTCCTCATGAGTCCTTGGGAACTCCTGTGTATGTGTCCACTCCTGTGGGCGATTCTGTTATTGTGGATTGGATCTATCGATCCTATTTGGTCATATTCTATGGATAGGAGACTAGAGCAGATCTTCTTTTGTCTGATATGACCGACTTTGAGGTCATCCTGGGCATGGACTGGTTATCTCCATATCACGCATCCTTAATTGCCATGCCAAGATTGTTACCTTAGCAATGCTAGAGTTGCCTAGAGTAGAGTGTAAGGGTTCGTCTGTTAGTACATCTAGTCGAGTTATCTATTTTATAAAGGCTCGACATATGGCCGAGAAGGGTTGTTTGGCTTATCTAGCCTATGTTCGGGATACTACCGTAGAGTCTTCGGTGATTGATTCAGTACCCGTAGTCTGGGAGTTCTCCGATGTGTTTCCTTCTAATCTTCCACGCATGCCACCAGATTGTGATATCGATTTCTGCATTGATTTATCTCTAGGTACCCAACCTATATCCATCCCACCATACCGTATAGCTCCAAAAAAGTTGAAGAAATTGAAGGACAGCTTGAGGAGTTTCTAGCAAAGGGGTTTATCAGACCAAGTGTATCACCTCAGGGTGTACCAATGTTATTTGTGAAGAAGAAAGATGGGACAATGCGGATGTGCATTGATTACCGCCAGTTGAACAAAGTTACCATTATGAACAAGTACTCGTCGTCGCGTATTGATGATTTGTTTGACCGGTTGTAAGATCCTAGGGTGTTCTCTAAGATCGACTTGGGATAGAGTTATCATCAGTTGAAGATCCGGGACTCGGATGTTCTGAAGATAACTTTCTGCACTAGGTATGGCCATTATGAGTTTCTAGTGATGTCCTTCGGCCTAACTAACGCCCCCGCAGCATTTGTGGATTTTATGAACACGATGTTCAGGCCGTACATTTATTTGTTTGTCATTGTCTTTATTGATGACATTTTGATCTACTCACGTAGCATGGAGGGGCACGAGCATCATTTGAGAGTGGTGCTTCAGACATTGCGGGAACAAAAGCTATATGCTAAGTTCTTCAAGTGTGAGTTTTGGTTAGATTCCATAGCATTCTTGGGGCATGTTGTATCGGGAGAGGGTATTAAGGTGGATCCCAAGAAGATTGAGGCAGTTCAGAGTTGGCCTCGTCCCACTTCGACGACTGAGATCCAGAGCTTCTTGGGGTTAGAAGGCTATTATCAGCAGTTTGTGGAGGGCTTATCATCTATTGCAGCACATTTTACTAGATTGACCCAAGAGGGTGCACCATTTCGTTGGTCCAATAATTGTGAGACAAGCTTTCAGAAGCTCATGACAGCTTTGACGACAGCATTGGTTCTAATGTCACCTTCTGGTTAGGGGATGTATATAGTGTATTGCGATGCTTCACGCTTTGGCTTGGGTTGTGTATTGATGAAGGGGCGAGTTATTGCATATGCTTCCCTTCAACTGAAGATCCATGAGAAAAATTACCCTGTGCACGATCTAGATTTAGCCGCGATTGTTCATGCTCTTAAGATCTGGAGGAATTATCTTTATGGGGTGTCATGTGAGGTTTACACTGATCATTGTAGCTTACAGCATTTGTTCAAGCAAAGGGATCTCAATTTGAGGAAACATAGATGGCTTGAGTTACTAAAGGGTTATGATACGATCCTTAATCATTTGAGCAAGGCGAACGTGGTCGCAGATGCCTTCAGTAGAAAGGCAGAGAGTATAGGTAGCTTGACATTTATTTCAGCAGAGGAGAGGCCACTAGCTTTGGACATTCAGTCCTTTGGCTAACAAACTTATGAGGTTGGACATTTCAAAGCCCAGCCGAGTTCTTGCATGTGTTGTTGCCTAATCTTCACTATTGGAACAGATCAAGGCTCGACAGTTTGATGATCTGCATTTGATGGTTCACAGAGAGACTGTACTACAGGGTGGTGCTAAGGAGGTTTCTATCAGTGAGGATGGTGTTCTGCGACTCCAGGGTCGTCTATGTGTTCCTCACGTTGATAGCTTAAGGGAGATAATTCTAGATAAAGCACACAGTTCTTGGTATTCCATTCATCTAGGTGCCACAAAGATGTATCGCGAACTAAGGCAGTATTAATGGTGGTGGCGGATGAAGAAATACATAGTTGAGTATGTAGCTAGGCGCCTAAATTGCCACCAGGTTAAGTATGAGCACCAGAAGCCAGTTGGCCTACTCCTGTAGATGACTATACCAGAGTAGAAATGGGGGGTGTATTACTATAGACTTCGTAGTTGGGTTGCTGTGGACCTTGCGAAAGTTTGATCCAGTTTGGGTTATTGTTGACATTTTGACCAAGTCTGCACGCTTCATCCCAGTTGTGACTACGTATACTTAAGAGAGGTTGGCCTAGATTTATATTTAGGAGACATTTCGGTTGCATGGTGTGTCTATTTCCATCATATCAGATAGAGGCCCTCAATTTACTTCACATTTCTGGAGAGCAGTACAGAGTGAGTTGTGGACCCGTATAGAGTTCAGCACAGCATTTCACCCACAGACCGAAGGGCATTCGGAGCAGATAGTTCATATCTTGGAAGACATGCTTAGAGCATGTGTGATTGACTTTGGGGGATAGTGGGATCGATCCTTATCCCTGGACGGGTTTGCTTACCACAACAGTTATCAGTCCAGCATCGAGATGGCTCCATTTGAAGCTTTATATGGTCGGTGATGTCATTTTCCTATTGGGTGGTTTGAGCCCGGTGAGGCTAAGTTATATGGTACTGATTTGGTGAATGATGCCTTGGAAAAGTTCAAGTTGATTCAGGAGAGACTCCGCATAGCATAGTCCATATAGAAGAGTTACGTAGATCAGAAGGTGCGTGGTGTATCATTTATGGTGGGCAAGAAGATTCTCTTGAAAGTCTCACCGATGAAAGGGATTATGAGATTCGAGAAGAAGGGCAAGTTGAGCCCAAGGTTTATAGGCCCATTTGAGGTGTTGAGACGAGTTGGGGAGGTTGTTTATGAGCTTGCTTTGCCTCTTAGTCTATCGGGAGTCCCTCCAGTTTTTCACGTGTCTATGCTCTGGAGGTATCATGACGACTTATCACATGTGTTAGACTTCAGCTCGATTCAGTTATATGAGAGTCTGGATAATAAGGACGCGTCAGTTTCCATTGTTGATAGGCAGGTTCACCAGTTATGATCCAAGAGGATTTCCACGGTAAAGCTTCAGTGGAGGGGCTAACCGGTCAAGGAGACGACTTGGGAGTCCGAGGAGGACATGCAGAGTAGATATCCATATTTATTCAGCGCTCCAAGTATGATTCTAGAACCGTTCGAGGACGAACGTTTGTTTAAGACGTGGAGAATGTAATGACCCGATCGGTCATTTTTCTTTTTAGAACCATGTTCTCCTAAATAAGACTCTCCATATGTGCCTTTACTATTTTATGACTTTTGGGGATGGTAAGTTCGGGATTTGGAAGAGCTCGGGTTGAAATCGGAACACTTGGTTCCTTAAGTTGGCCTTAAAAGGCTAAGTTTCACTTCGGTCAACGTTTTGAGTAAATGACCTCAGAATCAGGATTTGACAGTTCTAGTAAGTTCGTATGATGATTTAGTACTTAGGCGTATGCTCGTATCGGTTTTTGGATGACCAGGGAGCGTTTCGACGCCTAATAATGAAAGTTGGTTCTTTGAAGGCTTTTAAAGTTCTTTAAATTTGTTTGGAGTAGGTTTTGGTGATATCAAGGTCCAAAGGGAATTCTGAGATCGGGAATAGTTTCATAATATCATCTAAGACTTGCACACAAAATTTGACGTCATTCCAAGTTGATTTGATAGGAATCGGACGCGCAGAAGTGTTTTGGAAGTTTTTTAGTTCATGCGTTAATCCATGCATTTTGGCATCCGATTCGTAGTTTTTGATGTTATTTCATTATTTTGATCATGTGAACAAGTTTGTATGATGTTGTTAGACTTGTATGGCCATTTGGTGTGGATCCCCAAGGGCTCGGGTGAGTTTTGAAGTTTGGAAGGTTGGGAAAACACTTCAATTTTTTGGTATTTTATTGTTGGTGCTGCAGGTCTCGCAAATGCGAGAATTTGTTGCATTTGCAAACCTCGCATTTACAAGAAATGCTCTGCAACTGTGAAGAAGCCTGATCTGGGCAGTTTTCAATTTGCGACATATTGGTCGCATTTGCGACCTCAACAATGCTCGCATTTGCGACTCCTTGGTCGTATTTATGACCTTGGCTGTAGAATCCCAAGTTCGCATTTGCGATGGATTTGTCGCATTTGCGACCTTCGCATTTGCGAACCAAGTGTTGCAAATGCAACATTTGATACTTGTGCACGGCTCTATTAAATGCGGTACTTAGGCCATTTAGCTCATTTTCTTTCATCTCTTGGGCGATTTGTGGAGCTCTTGGAATGGGGTTTTCACCTAGCACTTTGAGGTAGGTAATTTCTACACAACGTGAGTTAAATACATAGAATATGGGTAGATTAACGTGTAAAAATTGGTGAAATCAAGGATTTAGATGAAAACCTAGATTTTTGATAAAAGTGGAATTTAACCAGGAAATATGTTATGGAACTTAGGAAAAATCGTATACTTGAGTTCATGAATTTATGAGTAACAACTTTCTTCAAAAATTTTTGGAATCCAGGCACGTGGGCATGGGGTGAATTTTAGGGATTCTTCAAATAGGCTTTGGAAATCACTTTGATAGTTAGAATACGAACTTTTGAACATGTATTGATTATTTAATATAATATTTGACTAGTTTCGAATCGCTTGGCACCGAATTGAGGGTTTGGGCACAATCTTGGACCAGAAGTAAGTTTTGAGACGGGGTAAGTTTCTTTTCTAACCTTGTAAGAGGGAATTAACTCCATAGGTGAATTAATTAATATGTGGTTCTATTTGAGGGGGCTACGTACGTACGAGGTGACGAGAGTTCGTACGTAGCTACTAATTATGCTTTTGTCCGGGTAGTCTATGACCCATATCATGCTATACTTGCAACGTTTGCCCCTCCTTGATAACTTAATTACTTAATTAATATCAAAATTTGATAAAAGAACTGTAAAAAGGTTAAATTTCACTTACTTGAAGTTGTAAATGTGACACTTGACTATTATTGAGAATTTGTATATCTTTGAAGTATTTTCTATTTGTAGAGCGGGCCAAACGCTTCGGTAGCAGATAGATGCATTTATGGTCCGTGTCGTTCGACCTTCAGCAATGCACGGTTTAAATATTCTTATGTTGAATCGGGTCGTACGACCTCAGCATAATTTACGCATGGTAAATATTTGAAACTATTCATAATTAATATTGTTTTAATGCCTTGATATATAAATTGTTAAATGATGAAAATAAACTTGGGACTTAATATTTGTGAAAGGATTATTTACTATTTCCTGTTATTGAGTTTTCAGTATTATTCATGTAATCCAAGCTTAGTTATAATTCTAACATAATATTGTTAGCACATAGTAAGTGTCAAAGTCAACCCCTCGTCACTACTTCTTCGAGGTTAGACTAAATACTACTAGGTACATGTTGTTTATGTATCCACACTACACTTTTGCACTTACATGTGTAGGATCTAAGGCAGGTGCATCTGGATATCAGTCCGCGAGCATGCTTGACTCCTAGTACGAGACTACACAGTGAGCTGCCCTTCCGAGCCGTTGTATAGCAGCCGAAGACTTTATGTTGTTATTGTTCTATCTATTTTATTTCAGACGATAGAGAAGTAATATTTTGTATATTCTACTAGTAGCCCATGCTCTTATGATACCAGGTCTTGGCACACACGTTAGTAGACTCGTTGTTTTGGTTTTCTTTCATGATTACGATTGCACTCAGTTGCTTTTGTGCTACTTATTTTTAACCTATTAGTTCTTGAATCTTTTTAATTTAAGGGAAGTTTAATTACTTGGAAGAATTTATTAAAAAGGGGAAATCATGTGGCTAGTTCACAGTTTGGCTTGCCTAGCGGCGGCATTATGCGCCATCATGGCCTATATTAGAATTGGATCGTGACAAGTGGCATCGGGGAACACTTTCAGTCAAGCAATACTTCAAATATGTGATTATAGAGCGTCTATGAGGGAGAGCTTGAAAAAATCAATACTTTTCAGAGAACGGATCCGTTCAGAAAGAAGAAACTTTGGACTTGCTGAATCACAATCAGAGGAAGATGAAACTTATGAAGAAATGCTAGTTGAACTTGTTAAGGATGCTACTTCGTACGAAAATGAAAGTGGAGATGACCAAGCTACTTTTGCGCCACCACCAACGAAAATACCTCCGAACCTTGAAGGATTTATGAAGTTTGTAAGAGATAACATGTAACTTGTATGAACAATAATTAATATGTATTATGTAACTTGTATTTTGGCACATCTTGATTAGTTTCTTTTTCTTCTCAATAGTGGTATTAGCACCTTGTTGTGCTTATTCCATAGGGAGTAAGAAATATATCGCCATTTTTGTCTAATACTATAATAAAATTATAAGGCATTGCTTTGAATATCTTTTTACAATATTTCTGTCTTTAAATTTGAATTAAAAATTAGGTCACAATTCTATCATAAATTTACAAGGCATTGACTTAGAAATTTTTTTAACATCTTTTTGTCTCTAATTTCTATTTATTTTTTAAAAATTTACTATTTGGCCGTTGGGCCCACTTAGCCCGTAGGCCCGGCCCGAGAGCATGAGTTCGTGGGCCCGACCCGGGCCGGTTCCTACAAAAAGACCATTTAGCTCGGAACCTCTAAGACCATTTATTTAAGGAGCGGGAGCGCAGCCCGCTAGACCGGCCCATTTAAGGACCGGACCGGCTCACATGCCACCCCTATATAGAAGTGTTACTAGTAAATATTTTACCAAAAACAATTTTAAATTTTTATAATTGGCATATTTCTACTTTAAAATGGTGTTCATATAAAGTGAAAACTTAAATTGAGACTGTAGGAGTATTTAGAAAGAAAAAAAGAAGGTGTAACAACCCGGCTAGTTGTTTTACTTTCTAGATCCTCGTTCCCCTAATTAAGACTCCTCGTTTGTGCTTTTACTATTATGACCTGCAGGAATGGTTGGCATTTCTAATAGGTTCATATAATAATTTTGGACTTGGGTGTGTGTTCGAATCGGGTTTCGGATGACCCAGGAGCGTTTCGGCGCCTAATATTGAAAGTTGGCTGGGATTTCGAGCCTGAAAATAGTTCTGTATGGTGATTTATGATTTACACGCAAAATTTGGTATCATTCTGAGTAGTTTAAGTATGATTCAGCGCATTCGGAGTAAGTTTGAAAAACTTGAAGTTCATGAATTGATTTGATTTTATTTTGGGTTGCGATTCTTAGTTTTGATGTTGTTTTACGCGTTCCGAAGGTTAGAGAGAGTCCGTTTTATGTTTACGAACTTGTTGGTATGTTTGGTCGAGGACCCGAGGCCGCCATGTAAGATTCGAAGGGAATGGCCGCAGGTGCGATGCCTTACTCGCAGAAGCAGGAATGGCCACTAGGCTTGGGTTCGCAGGTGCGGAAGGTTGGACGCAAGTGCGCATCCGCAGAAGCATGTTATGTTCCATAGAAGCGGAAGATTGGGCTGGCGGGGGATCACATATGCGATCAACTTTTTTGCAGACGCGGGCTCACAAAAGTGAGACTTTGTCCGCAGAAGTAAGAGGAGCTGGCTTCTTCTTAACATGTAAATTGTAGAAATTATAGGTTTAGTTCAAAAACCTAGGTTTTGATAAAAATGGGATTAGACCACAAAAATGATTATGAAATTGAGTAGAAATTATATATTTGGGTTCGTGAGGTTATGGGTAACATTTGTCTTCAAAAAATTTCGGAATTTGGGCATATGGGTCCAGGGTGAATTTTTAGGAATATTTCAATTTGGGTTGGGTAATTACTCTAATAGCTAAGTTATGAGCTTTTGAGTATATAATGATTAATTTATGCAATATTTGGCTAGTTTCGGATTATTTGGCACCGACTTGAGGATTTAGAGTGTTTGGTGGACCGGAAAGTGAACTTGACAACAAAGTAAGTCTTTTACCTAACTTTGTAAGAGGAAATCTAACCTATAGGTGTTTAAATTGTTATTTTCTACTAATTGTAGGCGCTACTTACGCACGAGGTGACGAGAGACCGTGCGTAACTAGAATTCATATTATGTACGGGTAGACATAGGCCCTTATTATGGCATTACTTGCACTATTTGAACTCAATTTGTTAGATTAATTACATGTATTAGTAAGTGCAACTTGGCTGAGGATCATGTTAAATCGAGCTTCATTACTTGGAGAGTTGGCGGAAATGTTTAATTATTGACAGAAAATTATATCTTTTCATGGGTTTACCTCGGAGTTGTAAATGTGAAATTTGAAATCCAAAAATTTTCTCTATTCCTATGGATCGGGCCGAACGCCTCGGCAATATTTATATATATTAGATGCATCCACGGATCGGACCGTACGACCTCGGTAGTGTATGTACACGAATATTATGGATCGAACCATATGACCTCGCCATAATTCGTGGTATTGTCACTCAGAGTCCGATTTCACTTGATATATTTGTCATGACTTGAGAGTTTATAGTACATGTTAAGCCCTTACTTATTAAGAATATTATGTGATATTTGGGGACTTTTAAATTGTTATCTGATAAATGGTCATTTAATTATTTTCTCTTATTACATTTTTTATATTGATTTTCATGCCTATTATATAATCTTGCAAATTATGTATTCTGCCCACTAGTAAGAGTCGAAGTCAACCCTCGTCACTACTTATTCGAGGTTAAACTAGATACTTAATGAGTACATGTTGTTTATGTACTCATATTACACTTCTCACTAATCGTGCAGGATCTGAGACATGTGCATTTGGCGATCCTATAGGCGCGTACCCCATTACCCAAAGTATTAGTGGTGAGCTGCTCTTTATGTCGTTCCGCAGCACCTGGAGTCTCTCCTTATTGTATTTTATTTTCTGTCTATCTTATTCTATACAGTAGAGTATGAGGTTTTGTATATTCTACTAGTTTGCTCATATATTTATGACATCGGATTTTGGGAGTATTCTAGTAGACATTTTATTGTTGTGGATATTAAATTCACTACCTTACTCTTTTCTTTATTTGATGCTTGATTTTACTATAATTTTTTATTAATATACCTCGTTAACTAAAAATCAGTTACTTTAAAAATAATAAAATGAACAATTAAATGGGGAGATCGCTGTTGGCCTGTTTACTGACAACGTTGGGTGCTATCACGGCCTATAATGAAATTGGATCGTGACAGGAGGATAATAGATATAGTGTCTCATTCGGGTCTAACAATCAAAATAAGTAAGAGTAGAAATAAGAGTACAATAAAAAGGACACAAAGATGAAAATTTAAAATTATTTGGTGAAATTTGGATGGTAATTGCTAAATAGCCACAATTTTATAAGTAATAGAACTTTAGCCAATTTTTTATGTAAAGATAAAATCTTAACAAAAACACCCTTAAAAATTCGAAAAAATTCCAGCATAATATGCTGGAGTTCGAATTTACATACGAGATTTCAGTATAATGTGCTAGAATTTCATAATATGCTGAAGTTCCAATATATATGAAAGCTCTATAATCTATCATATTATGCATGAACTTTATGTGTTTCAGTTAAAATAATGACTATTTTTCAATGACTTTACAAATATTGACTATTTTTCGATTACCGGTCCGAAAACTAAAAATAGCAATGGGGCGAGTGCGGGACAGGTTAGGCTGAACCCGCAAAACTTTCAACCCCCACTCCACCCCGCCCCGCTCTGTTTCTAACTCACCCCACCTCGCCCTGCAATAAGTCTCTTTGTTTTCCTTTCCATTTGTTTTTAAAAGATTTTGTATTTGAGTTCATAATGAAAATTAGATTATTTGACCATCGTACTCTAAATCAAGTCATATAAAGTAAAATGGAAGGAATACTTTTTAACTTCCGAGATATTTACTTTTGGATTCACAAGCATTTTTATGGTTGCTTAAATAAATAAAGAATTTAGTTTGAAAATTCAGAAATAATACTAGTCTGCATGGAACAACAATCAGAAATTACTTTGTTTCATCTATTTGCAGACGTCGAATCAAATTATTCAAATATATTATAGCAAACTTGTTATTTTCCATCATTTCAAGCCACCCCATATTTGTTCCACCCGCATAAGCTTGAACCCGCACCGCCTCACATATGCCTAAACCCACCCGCTCATCCCGTCTCATTGCCATCCCTATCAAAAATGGACTAGCTCATACTAGTTTCACAAATTTTAGTAATAACTAGTCTTAGGATACGCGCGTCGCACGTGTTCCTATCTCATGAGTAATTATTTAAGAAGTTTCTCATAAATATTATATTAACAATTATGTAAGATTACAAACTAAAACTATATGCTCTTGAATTGATGGTTGTTAATCATTTATAGCTAGCACAATAAAGGAATAAACTTTGTCTCAGTTCCTCAATCATTACTCTGTATATTCAACTACATTTAGTTTTAGGTCTATAATTTCATCATCTAAATTTTTACGACTTATCATGTATCCTTTTTAGTTTCAGCAAGAACATATAGTCTTTAAGGATTTAAAAGTTTTTTAAAGAAAATTATAAAAGAGGTATTTTGAAGATTATTCTATTTTCCTAGTCATTTTCAAGTTCTCTAATTAATACAAGCATGATCTGTTAACTAATTAAATATAACTTTTTCTTTCTTGGGAGAAAAATATAAATTATTCTATTTCCTTAATCAATAGAAAACACTATATAAATCACTCCTATAAATTAAAAAGGAATAAATTACTATTGCAAGAGAAGAATCCAGTAACTACATTTGGAACCATAAATTTTAGTTGATTTTAAAATATTAAATATTATAAAATAATAAAATGATAACTTCATGTCTGAAATCAACTAAAATTCTAATTATTAATATTTCTTATTTTGAACCACGTAGGAAGTCTTAGTATTAAAAACCTTAAAATCGATAAATATTTCACCTTATACAAAGACTTCCTTAAAAATACATTTCAAAACCTAACATTATGTAACATATATGGAACATTAAAAATTTTGTCTTAAATTTAGGAATTATAAATCAATTAAGATTTTGTGTCCATATTATTCCATCTTGGATATACTTTATCCTTCCCTTTTTTTTTTTTTTTTTTGGTTTCCCACCTGGCGTCCGGTACTCGCATTGTAGCCCGACTATATCCGGATTCGTGCCACGTAGGGCCCCTTTCGAGGGGAGGGGGGGAGCGCTTTCTACCAAGGATTTTTCCATACCCAGGGCTCGAACCCAGACCTCTGGTTAAGGAAAAAGCAGTCACATTCACTGCACCACATGCTATGGTGGTTATCCTTTCCTTAGTGCATTGAACTCCTTTCCATATAAAATTTGTTATTATGTATATTTAAAGCAATTTGTTTAACGGCGAGAATTTATTTTTAAAATTTTTTGCCTAAATATCAAATATTAAATCCCAACTATGCGTAACATAAAATTTTGAATATTGAGAATTTTCCTTAAATTTAGGAGTTATAAATTAGGAATTTAAATATTAAATAACAAATTTTTAATATTAGAGAATTAACTAAATGACTATATCTAAATATTAATAAAATTAATTAAATGAATTTACCGCCAAAAGATTAATTAGATACTTAAGAAATAGTTAAATGACTATCCGATTGATTATTATGCAGTTTGCATCGTAATTATTTTGGCTCTTAATATCATGTATAAGTGACTTTATCCTATTTTATGACTCCTTTCACCGCCAATTCTATCCTTTTAGAAATAAATTTATATATCCTGAAAGATGTGTTAACATAAAAATAATATTTTACTTATATAATGAATTTTTTTAAAACAAATATTGGATTTCTTTTGTCAATTAGTTAATTATTTATTTTTCAATATTAAAAAAACGGAAAAGGCCTAAATATGCCACTGAACTTTCAGAAATGGCTCATCTATGCCGTGCGTTAAAATTTTATTATATCCATGTCATTGCCGTTAAAGAAATAGCCCAGATATACCATTCCTCCGTTAATTTTCAGTTTTTTCATTTATTTTTATTTTTTTTTGTAAAAACTTGAAATTTTTTTTGTAAAAAACAGAAAAAAAAAATTTTAACGAAATATTTTTGTTTTCTTTAAAACTGAAAAAATATTTTCATTTTTTTTGAAAAATATTTTTTCAGTTTTTTTTTAAGCATTTCGTTTTATTATCGTTTTTCAATTTTTTATAAAGAAAAAATATTTTCATTTTTATTCTCTAATTAGTAATCAGATAATTAACGAATCATTTAGTCAAATTGAATCTGGAAATTGGCTAAATTCTTCACTGATAGAAAGCAAAATGAAGGATTTGACTGATAGAACAAGTACAATCAAAAATCAAATAGAAAGAATTAC
>MU753250.1:7816-50571 GCA_026770625.1 Nicotiana glauca | reverse complement strand
GTCCAGGGACTCTCGAGGTAGCCTAGCTGGCGTTCGCGGGCCGAAGTCCCTTTCCTTTATTTCAGTTTGTTTTCTTTATACCGAAACAGACATATGTATTTTTCTTTCATTCAGACTTGTTTGTAATATTCTATAGTAGTCCGTGAGCTAGTGACACCAGGTTTTGGGTAGTGATGTGTTTCAAACTTCCGCATTTTTGTATCATTTTGTTAAACTTAAAGTCTTCCGCACCTATTTAATTGTTGATAGAATATTATATTATTAGGGTTGGATAGAGAGTGTTTAATGTTTGGCTGGCCTAGCTCCGTTAGTAGGCGCCATCACGACGCCCGATGGTGGAAAAAATCCGGGTCGTGACATTTAAGGGATAGTTAACATAATTAAATGGTTTAGGATTAGTGGTATGCCAACACTGGTTGTCAGGCATGCTAGGATTAAAATACAGGCTGCCCATACCAGTTGAATTTAATAAGGGGAAAAGGGGTTAATAGTGGAACTGACATTGAGTAGTGGAAAAACCAGAGAATAAAATGGGGGGGGGGGGTAAACACTTTCTTAATGGAGCAAATGCTTTTAAGAGCTAGAAATGGTTTAAAATTTGGATAAAATACAGAAGTGATACACAGAGAAGTGGGGTGGTCTGAAAATTGAGAGAAAAGATCCTGCAAAGCTAAGAATTGAAGAAAGAATACATTGATAGAGACTATTCAGAGCCTGTGGGCATTGAGTGGAAAATTCCACTAAAAACACTCTGATATACACTGATATACATTGATACACATATATTGTGATTGATAGGAAAAAGGGGGGATACACGGAGAAAAGTAGATTGTTGCCTGTTTCATTAGAGTTTGAGTGATCTTTGAACTCTCTTCAAATTCCTAAAACAATTCTCTAAGCTTATATGAGGGTAAAAAATGGTTTAAGTATTCTTGTGATTTCAGTAAGCTAAGAGTTGAAGCTCCTGAGGGTTATTTTGAGTCATTGAAGCTTGGTTTGATGTTTGTTGGGGTGTTATTTACTTGAAACTGATTCCTGGACTGCTCAATATCATTTCCTAGTTTTGAAAATGGTTTTAATTTTGCTGCTGGTGTTGAATCCTGTTATACTGCTGCTGTTGTTTTCTTCTACTAAACCTTCTCTCTTTGTTTTCCATTAGTTCCAAGTATTTCTTCATACCTTTCTGCTAACAAATGAAGTACCACAAGTTGGAGCCAGAATGGATTTGTATGTAAGTTGGATGTTTTGAGTTGGAATTTAAATAAAAGGCTTATTCGAATGTCAAATGTTATTAGCTTCTGTTGTTTATATCTTTACTTTCTTGTTATAATTCATATGTTAATTTGCTTTAGCCATTTAGAAGAATGCTGGGTCAAATAATGATAGATGAATGCTCTTGGGTGCATGAAATGTCCAAAATATAATAAGGTGTTTGAGTAGGTCCCTTGGTTTTACAGCTTGCTATTAGAGTTTATTATAGTATAGTATTGTCACTGTTTGTGAATTGGGTGTGTACCCTCATGCTTAGTTAGAAACTCGCTCTTGAAATAAGTTAATTGGATTTGAATTGGTTTAAGTTTAATAGTTGAGCTGGTTGGATTTTTAACTTCGTTGCTCAGAATCGTGTTTAAGTTTAAAACAATAAGCACCTACAATGGTTTAATTATTCTAAGTCACTATCCCTATATAGTTTGCTTGATTCCAATTATAACCAACTGATGTTTCCATATGGTCTATGCCTTAGTCTAATTTAAAAGTGGATCATTATTGATAGTTGTATAAGGTTCCTATTCACTAATGGTTGAAAAGGTTTGGCAAAAATCAATAATTGTTGGCTTCAGGGATTCGATCCAGGGTTCTTTGTCTGAAGCCGGCGCTGGTTGGAGTGTTTGGGCCCTTTGGGCCTGAATGTTATCAAGGTTCTCTAAGTCCAAAGCAACCTCCTTGTATCTTGTAGCCTAATAACTTAGAGACTTAGCCTAATAATTCAGAGACTTAGCCTAACAATTTAGAGACGTGGGCCTGAGTTTTATACAAAGTCTCTTATTTAGCCCATATGAGCATTAGAGATAAAAAAAGCTAAGGATCTTGAATCAAAAGTAAGGTGCGCCATATTTAGCAAATGTAATTATGGCCCTCAAACAATGTAATTTGAAATTTCCTTAAAAAGGAAAATAGAGGTGTGCCGATCCTAACAAAATTTTACATGCTCGGCCCTCTCTAATTATGTCTCTAAAATGTTTAGACCTCGAGGAGGCCGTTTAACAAATTTCCATGGCCCTCCCAAAGTTAACAACGCGTTAGTTGCTTTTAGGTACATTATTTAATAATTTTACCTCCTTAAACTCGGGTGTGCATTTCATGTGATCCAAATCCAAATCTCAAAATGTGGAATACGACGTGTTCAGGATTGCGGGTGCATTTCATGTGACGTGATCCAAAGGCACGTTTTAAACGATGTTCAACTTTCTTAAGATCTAATAAAAGCGGATAAAAGTTAAAATTTAGACATAGGTTCAAAAATGTTCTACAATCAGATAATTAAGCCGAATATAATAGTTGAGCGACCGTGCTAGAACCACGAAAACCCGGGAATGCCTAATACCTTCTCCCGGGTTAACAGAATTCCTTACTTGGATTTCTGGTTCGCGGATTGTTAAACAGAGTCAATCTTTCCTCGATTTGGGATTCAATCGATGACTTGGGACACCATAAATTTCCCAAGTGGCGACTCTGAATCTTTAATAAAAATGAATCCCATTTCGATTGTCCTTTAATTGGAAAAACTCCCTTTATTATACTCTTCACGGGTGTAGAGAAAAATGAGGTATGACAGCTCTAGCGACTCTGCTGGGGACATTAAACTAGAACCACTGGTTCAGGGTTATAAATTCGAGCTTAGAATACTTGTTATATTTGGATTTATTTATTATATGGATTTATTCACATGTTGGGGCCTAATGTGCTAAATGTTGCTTTTTACCGCTTTGATATTGGTGAACTGTATTATAAATTATTACGAATCCTTCCTCTATCTGAGTCTTCTACATCATGGAGAAGGGTGCACTTCGTGTGACTTATCTTCTTTTTAGAGTCCAATCCCATTGTAGAACGAGGTTCAGATAAGTTGCTAAGCCGGTGGAGCTTCTGTATCCCCGGTACGCTGCCCCCCCTCCCCCCCGGCTCGAGTTGTCCGCTCGGGTAAGCCAGGTCTAGAACAAATAAACCCAGGTTCTTAAACCTAGAATAACATAGCCTCATGCTAGATCCCTAGTAGGAACGTTTGTTTTCATCATGTGCATTTGACTTCGGAGACTCAACACAGGGGTTGGGTCTGTCTAGGATTGGTGTACCTAAAATGAAAGAAACAAGCCTGATGCATCTTACTTGCTACTTATACATTTATTTGCTTCGGACATGCATGCTGACCGTCTTTTCAATATTGGAAAAAACTGGGAAAAAAAAACAAGAAAAAGGATAAAGAGAGAAATAGCAGTGTAGAGGGTTAAGGGAGTTAATCACCTATTTTGAAAATACCAATGTCCAAATAGTGCCGAAACTCTGCCAGATTTTTGAAAAAAAAAAGAATGAGAAAAAAATGTTTTTTATTTTCAAAAATAGTTTGTTTTATATACCACTGAAAAAGAAAAAAAGTCTTTCTTTCAAAAATAGTTTGTTTGCCCGAACTACGTCAGTTTGATTCTCACCGGAGGTGATATACGTAGGCAGCCTCCATCGGGTTCAACTTCCCCTTTTGTAGAAAGTAGCCCCAAAACAACAAAAAAAAAATTTAGTGTTGTCATAAATAAGTTAGGTGATGTCGTTCTTGTCTGAAATAAGCCTAATGTCCCCAAAAAGACGCCGAAAGGCCATTTTTGCAAGAACAACCACCCTGAGTCATTTTTAACTGTTAGCAGGCACATCCTTAAAATCTTCCTCCTTGAAGTGCTGAAAGGCCATATCTGCAGAACCAAGATGTGTTTTTTCTTAAAAGTAATCTTTTTGAAAAAATGATCACTTTTTCCTTTGTGTCATTAAATCACCTTGAATAAATGTGCAGGATGAGCATGATTGAAATTGAACCCTTCACAGTCCTTAAAGAGATCCTTTTGAAGCTCCATCTATGGTGGAATGACCTAGGCAAGGGTAGTAGAGAGACGGTGGTGAAAGTTTTGGGCGGTCTCATTGGGTTATTGGACATCCAACCGAGGAAGAATATTATTGAAGCATTGATACCTTTTTGGGACTCAACTTGCAATGTGTTTTGGTTCTCAGATTTTGAGCTCACGCCGACCTTAGAGGAGATAGCAGGTTATGTAGGCCTCAACGGAAACCCGAGGGGTCAATATCCTTTGTCACCAAGACCGGTATCTCCACACCGATTTTTGGATTTACTGAGTATTAGTCGTCATGTTCATAGCGAGGACTTATCTAAGGGATGTTGTACTCTCATGTTCTTGTATTAGCGTTATGGTAATCCTCGGGGTTTTGAAGAGCCGAGTCTTGGGCTGATCCATATCGGGAATAGAGACTAATTGGAAGCGAGGCGAGGTTTGGCATTCATAACAGCATTCTTAGGGGTGGTGATCTGTCCGCACCAAGATGCTAAGATAGAAATAGGCCTCGTAGGGATGATCGATGTTGCGATCAAAAAGGCCAACAACATCGTAGTTCCTTTGATTTTGTCAGAAATCTATCGAGCTTTGACTGTCTGCCGGGAAGGAGGAAGAATTTTTCAAGGTTGCAATTTGCTACTTCAACTGTGGATGCAAGAACACCTTTGTCATTAGGCGGGATATATGAATGCCGGTTTGACTGGGTTAAAATGCATTGAAAAGTTTGACAAACGAGTAACGGGTATTGAATTTCTAGAAGGTACTGAAGTTTAGTTTAAACAACTAAGATCCTTAACGTCCGATAAAATTAAATGGGCATTTGGGTGGCTTCCCATCACTGAAGCAATGTACATGTCAGCTGGAGAGTGTTATATTCTCTTAATGGGCATCCGGAGTATCCAGCCATATGCTCCCCATCGAGTATTGTGGCAATTGGGAAGGTTTCAAGTCATCCCTAATGATGAAGACCTGAGCAAACAAGTCATTGAGTTAGGTCCTAAAGCTACATTTCCAGAGGATAGAATTCGCAAGTTATGGAATGAGTGCAGATTCCTCGAGCCCAGAACCATGGTCTGGGATTTAGCCAGAGGCGAAGTGGACCCAAAGTATAATGTATGGTTTGGGAAGAGATTCCACATTCCCCTGAGACCTACTAAAAGAGACCATGTCTAGCAATTTACGGATGACTCGTGAGAAAAGTGGGGTTGGTTGGCAAAGGAAGAAACCTATTGGGCCAAAATAAGCAAACTGAGAAGCAGGCCATACAACTTCAATTTGAAAAGGATGTTCAAGCCGCTGCAGATGCGGGGGAAAATAATAGGCTAATTCAATAAATGAGGCACTTAAGGCTCAGATCCAAAAAATGAGAACAGCTATCAGGAAACCGGAAAAGAGTCGGGCTGACCAAAAACTCATAAACGAACTGAAAGGGAAAGCCCGCAAGAGCCAAATGAACTTGGAGAGATCGGAAGCTAGCTTGGCAAGGGTCCGAGCCAGATGGACAAAGGGCGCAAAAGAGCGGGCACTTCATATGCAGTAGATGAAGGGGATTATAAGGGGAACGTCACTATCCTGAGAGGAATAATAGTCACTCTCAAAGACAAGGTACTCAGGCAAGCTAGAGATTTCAGAGCAGATAGGAAACACTGTTACGACCTGATGGCGCGGATGGAGGAACAAATGCACAAGTTTCAAGATCCAACTCTTTCATAACTCTCGAGTACTGAAAATCGGGGATCAACAGATAGGGAGATTGTTGTAGGAAAAGAACAGGATTAGAGAAGGGGTCGCAAACATCGCACATTACATTACTGCAAAATGTCAAGCGTGCAAGGACATGACCCGTGCCACATTTTTTGCGGCAGTGATGACATTCGTCTGACAAATAATGAGCGATTTGGAGAGGCTTCAAAGGGATCTTACACAAAGGCCCGTGGCAAGGCCGAATGATGAATTGCTGGCCCCAAGAAATGTTAGGGCATTAATGTATTCTTAATTTTGTTTTGAGTCTGTATTTTTTTGTTGAAGTTTGTAAGTCTGTCAGACAGTCCTTTCCAAGTTTGCTTCGTTGTCTTTTCAAAACTTGTAACTTCTTCCAAGTGTTATAATAAAAGCAGTTGTCTTTGTGAAAAATATTTTGCTACGTATTTTTACATCGGCTAGAACTACGCACGGTCTGATTCATGCGGGGACATGATACGTAGGCAATCCACATAAGATTCGACCACCACTAAAAGAAGAAAAAGAAAAGAGAGGCAAAATGAAAATAACCAAAATAAGGGAAAGTTTGAGGGATGTTAAAAAAGGGGCACAATTGTGAAAAGCCAGAATGATGCATGCAACTGAAGCAAATACATGATAGAAATGGTTAACTGCCTAGGCGCATTGCATCCCAACGTGTGATTACATATATGTCAAACTCTAAAAACTAACAAGTTTGTTGCTTGTCCAGAATCCAAGCAGTTAGTTTACCTAGAGCGTACTGGCACATTACCATTATCAAACTTATTCAAAGGGACCAATACCAGTGATCATGTCTAGCCCCGATAGAGAAGGAAGCGGTGAGGTAGAAGAGGTAGACGTGCAAGCGATGAAATATGATATGTACAAGTTGAAACAGCAAATGGCTGAGATGTACCAGGCCTGGACGAGGGGTCAGCCACCACCAGCCTATCTTGTTAACCGTACTTTCCTCCCAATACCCACCCAGTCTCCGGAGCAGCTTATGTCGGACTTATCCCCAAATTTTCAACATCATCAAGGAACCACCTCCCAAACACCACAAATCCCAAAGACAGTTCCATACCCTCCACCAATTACCCCTGTCTTTGTGGCACCTGCACCAGCCCCACTCTACAGGTCTTCTAGTGAGCCTGTATTCCAAACGCAGGATAATCAATATTACCCTCCTGAACCCACCTTCAAAGCACCTGAAACGTACCTTTACCATACTCAACTTGGTATCTCCGCAGAACCTGAAAAACAACTCAAGAATCTGGAGCAGGAAGAAATATTTCGAAAAGTAAAAAGCCTGGAGCAATCTTTCAGTAATATACAAGGTTTGGGCGGCCAAGTCAGTGTGGCGTATGAGGATTTATGTTTGTTCCCAGAGGTTCAGCTACCAGCGGGGTTCAAGATGCCTAAGTTCGATCTATATGACGGGCATGGTGATCCGGTGGCACATTTGCGAGGATTTTGCAGCGAAATGAGAGGGGCGGGTGGAAAGGATGAGTTACTGATGGCATACTTCAGCCAGAGTTTGAGCGGGTCTGCATTAGAATGGTATACACGACAGGACCATGGTAGGTGGTACACCTGGGATGACTTGGCACAAGCATTCGCCGGCCACTTCCAATACAATCTACAAATCATTCCAGATCGTCTGTCATTGATAAAGCTAGAGAAAAAACCCGAAGAGAGTTTCAGGTAATACGGTTTCCGTTGGAGGGAACAAGCTGCAAGGGTCGACCCTCCAATGAAAGAAGGAGAGATGGTTGATTACTTTTTTCAAGCTTTGGAGCCGACTTATTTTGGTCACTTGGTAACGGCGATTGGCAAGTCTTTCAATGAGGTTGTGAAAATGGGAGGCATGATTGAGGAACGACTTAGGTCCAATAAAATCATGAGTTACTCGGCAATCAAAGCAACCACTCAAGCAATTCAGAGCGGCATCGGGGGTGTGCTCGGGAAGAAGAAGAAAGAAGATGTTGCAACGGTCGAGTCCAGAGCCTGGTTCGGATCCAGCAACCCCTCACCCTACTATAACCAACCCTGACCCCACCACCGAGATTACTCCCATACTCCATATAGCCCTCCGCAACATTGTTACCCACCACCCGATCCCCACTTTTCCATCCATCATGAACAAGCCTACACCCAAACACCGGCTCACGCACAATAGCGTGCGCCGACTCCACAAAATCCATATCCAGCTCCACAAAATGCCCAGCCACCCCCAAGAGCCTACCAAAATCCCATCGGAATAGGTTTTCGACCCAACCAAGGCTTGAGAAATGAGAGGACACAGAAACAGAGGACCTTCACTCCACTGGGAGAATCATATACCAGTTTATTCCATAGGCTGAGGCAGTTGGGCATGTTGAATCCAATTGAGGCTAAATTGCCAAACCCTTCCCCAAGGAACCTTGATCACTCAGTAGGTTGTGAGTATTGTTCAGGGGCCCCCAGGCATGATACAGAGAAGTGTTGGAAACTGAAAATGGCTGTCTAAGAGCTCATTGATACTCACCGAATTAAGGTTCAGGCCCCAGAGGCACCGAATATCAACCAAAATCTGTTACCGGCTCACCATGAGACCCATATGATTGAGTTGATACACAAGGGAGTGGAACCAAAGAAACCCTTGCAGACAGTAATGATGATCCGCTCCAGTGAGACAGGTTCAAAAGAGAAGATGACCAGTGGGAAGCCGGTGGTCCAGTTGAAAGGGGTGGATAGCAAGCCAGTTGGGGTGGCCCAGAAAGGTTCATCGAGCATTGTTGCAGTGAAACCAGAACGAGCAAAAGTGGTGGTACCGGGGGTTGTAAGTAAACATGTTGTGGTCATGAAGGGTGCTTGCATAGAGCCTGTTATTATAAAACCGTTAACTCAGCTGCCGGTGATCAACAGTAAAGCTATCCCTTGGAGTTATGAACAAGTGGTGGTAACATATAAAGGGAAGGAGATCAGGGAAGAAGTTTGTGAGACTTATGGTCTGACTTGTTCGGGAAGGTGTTTTGCTCCCGCAGAGTTGAGAAAGGCTAATCCGGCATCGATAAAGAAAACTGTGACCGAACAAGAAGCGGAAGAATTTTTGAGGATAATGAAAGTATAGGATTACTCTATTGTGGAACAATTGAAGAAAACACCAGCACAGATCTCATTGCTCTCATTGCTGATCCACTCAGATGAGCACCGTCAGGTGCTGATGAAAATATTGAATGAGGCTTACGTCCCTGACAAGATCTCGGTGAATCACCTGGAGAAGATATCAAACAAAATCTTTGAGGTAAACAGAGTTACTTTCTCAGACGATGAGTTGCCTATGGAGGGCACAGAACATAACATGGCCCTTTATCTGACGGTGAAATGTGAAGACTCTATGATCATGCGAGTTCTGGTTGACAACGGGTCCAGTGCAAATATATATCCTCTTTCCATGTTGCATAAGCTAAAGGTCGATGATGATAGAATTCGTAATAACAGTGTCTGTGTACGAGGATTCGACGGTGGAGGCAAATATTCTGTGGGTGACATAATACTAGAATTAAAAATAGGGCCCGTGGAGTACACCATGGAGTTTCAAGTACTAGATATGGCGGTCTCTTATAACCTTTTGTTGGGGTGACCCTGGATCTATGCCGCTAAGGAAGTGCCATCTACGTTACATCAAATGGTTAAATTCGAGTGGGATAGATAGGATATCTGGGTGCACGGTAAAGATAATGTGGGTGCCCTGGGTGATGCCATTGTACCCTTCATCGAAGTGGAAGACAACCAAGGGCCGTGGGTATATCAAGTCTCCGACACAATACCAGTGTAAAAGGTCCTAGAGGGGAAAAACATCCCGGTTCCTAGAATAACTGCCGCAACTGTCATGGAAGTTTCTGAAATGTTAAAGAATGGTTTCATACCGGGTAAGTGTTTGGTTTAATAATTGGAAAGCTACTCCCCTCCCTACTCGGAGGGAGCCTTGGTAGTCTGCTTCGATTTTTCTTTAAGTTTGTACGGATTATTTCAAGGTTGTAATCCGAATTTTTATTTTTGTTTTGAGTGCGCAAACCTTGTTGTCTTCCCTTTTTAATGAAATACAATTTCTTCCTTTTATTCACTCCTGATAAATTTTACTTTTGTTTTCTTCTTTTCTATTCTGTACAGTTCCTTTTACGCCGGTTCTAATGATATGACGTGCATAAAGAATCATCAACCCAATCTAAGAAATCAATCTAAGATAATAGTTCAAGAGGTAGAGGGTGATTACGAATCAGTATTTGACGAAGATGAGGCTTTTGAGGATATTAGTAAAGAATTAAGTCATTTTGAAGAAAAACCTAAGCCCAACTTGAATGATACCGAAGCCATCAATTTAGGAGACGCGATTAATATTAGAGAGACTAAAATAAGTGTCCATTTGGAATCAAAGACTCGGAAGGAATTAATCGAAACACTCATTGAATACAAAGATGTTTTTGCATGGTCGTATGATGACATGCCGGGTTTAAGCACTGATCTAGTGGTTCACAAATTGCCCACTGATCCGGTATTCCCGCCCGTCAAGAAAAAATTAAGGAAATTCAAAACCGATATGAATGTGAAGATTAAGGAAGAAATAACCAAACAGCTAAATGTAAAGGTTATTCGAGTCACTCGATATCCTGATTGGTTGGCTAACGTTGTGCCAGTACCAAAGAAGGACGGAAAAATCAGAGTGTGTGTTGACTATCGCAATCTCAACAAAGCAAGCCCAAAGGATAACTTCCCACTACCCAATATCCACATTTGATTGACAATTGTGCAAAACATGAGATTAGGTCTTTTGTGGATTGCTATGTCGGGTACCATCAGATCCTGATGGATGAAGATGATGCAAAGAAGACGACATTCATCATGCCGTGGGGAACTTATTGCTATAGAGTAATGCCATTTGGTCTGAAGAATGCTGGGGCGACATGCATGCAAGCAATGACCACTGTATTCCATGATATGATTTACAAAGAGATTGAGGTGTACGTGGATGATGTAATCATCAAGTTAAAGTAGCAGGCCAACCACGTTGGAGATTTGAGGAAATTCTTTCAGAGGCTTCATAGGTATGACATTAAACTCAACCCTGCCAAGTGTGCATTTGGTGTTCCGTCCGGAAAGCTGTTTGGGTTTATAGTCAGTCGACAGGGCATCGAGTTGGATCCATCAAAGATCAAGGCCATCCAAGAATTGCTGCCTCTGAAAAACAAGACCGAAGTGATGAGTCTTTTGGGAAGGTTGAATTATATCAGCAGGTTTATTGCTCAGCTCACGGCAACTTGTGAGCCTATTTTCTGATTGCTGAATAAGGACGCTGCGAGCGAATGGACTGAGGAATGTCAGGAAGCATTTGACAATATAAAAAGGGTATTTATCAAATACACCTATGTTGGTTCCACCTGAACTAGGAAGACCGTTGATTCTTTATTTAACGGTCTTGGAGAATTCATTTGGCTACGTACTGGGGCAGCATGACATCACCGGCAGGAAAGAGCAAGCCATATATTATCTCAGCAAGAAGTTTACGGCTTATGAGGTTAAGTACACTCATCTTGAGAAGACATGTTGTGCCCTGACTTGGGTGGCACAGAAATTGAAGCACTACTTGTCATCTTATACTACTTACCTATCTCACGCTTGGATCCATTGAAGTACATTTTTCAAAAGCCTATGCCCACAGGGAGACTGGTGAAGTGGCAAATATTACTCACAGAATTTGACATCGTCTATGTGATTGGGACTGTAGTGAAAGCCCAAGCAATGGCCGATCACTTGGCCAAGAATTCGGTCGATGAAGAATACGAACCATTGAGGATGTACTTTCCTGATGAAGAAGTAATGTATATTGATGAGTTGGAACTGACTGAAAAGCCTGGTTGGAAAATTTTCTTTTATGGGGATGCAAATATGAAAGGAGTTGGAATAAGAGCTGTACTTATTTCTGAAACAGGGCACCACTATCCTGTTACGGCTCAACTTCGATTTTATTGTACCAACAACATGGATGAATATGAGGCATGCATTTTGGGTTTACGGTTAGCTGCGGATATGGATTTCCAAGACGTTTTGGTCTTGGGAGACTCAGAGCTCCTGGTACATCAAATTCAAGGAGAATGGGAAACATGGGATTTGAAACTCATACCATATCGACAATGTTTGCATGATCTTCATCAACGGTTTCGATCAGTGGATTTTAGGCACATCCCAAGAGTCCATAATGAAGTTGTTGATGCTTTGGCTACCTTAGCATCAATGTTGCATCATCTAGACAAAGTTCATGTCGATCCATTGCATATCCAAGTTCATGATCAGCATGCTTATTGTAATATGGTGGAAGAGGAATTTGATGGTGAACCATGGTTCCATGATGACAAGGAGTACCTCGGAATGGGGATATACCCGGTTCAAGCCACAGGAGATCAAAAGAGAGTAGTTCGAAGGTTGGCGAGTGGATTTTTCCTCAGTGGAGGAGTGTTGTATAAAAGAACACCAGATCTCGAATTGTTAAGATGCATAGATGCTAAAAAGGCTACGACAGTCATGACATAAGTACATTCTGGAGTTTGCGGGCCGCACATGAGCGGATATATATTGGCGAAGAAGATCCTTCGAGCAGGGTATTATTGGCTCACTATGGAGCGAGATTGTATCAGCTTTGTGCGCAAATGTCATCAATGCTAGATACACGGGGATTTGATTCACTCCCCACCATCGGAATTGCACACAATGTCAGCACCGTGGCCCTTCGTTGCTTGGGGCATAGACATCATTGGGCCCATTGATCCAGCAGCATCCAACGGGCACATGTTCATTCTGGTGGCCATTGATTATTTCACTAAATGGATTGAGGCTAGAACTTTCAAGTCTATAACCAAGAAGGCAGTAGTTGATTTTGTACACTCCAATATCATTTGTCGATTTGGAATCCCAAAGATAATCATCACAGATAATGGTGCTAATCTTAACAGCAATTTGATGAAAGAAGTATGTCAGCAGTTTAAGATTACACATCGCAATTCCACCCCATATCGTCCTAAGGCAAATGGAGCAGTTAAGGCAGCCAACAAGAACAACAACAAAAATAACAACAACCCAGTATAATCCCACAAGTGGGGTCTGGGGAGGGTAATATGTACGCAGACCTTACCTCTACCCCGAGGGACAGAGAGGCTGTTTCCAGGAGACCCTCGGCTCAAGAAAGTACAAGAGACGCTATACTAGTACTATCAATAGACTCATAATAAAATAACAAAAATCCATAACATAACATAAAATACCATAAAATAAAAAAATCACAGCAATATAAGAAATATAGGAAATACGAGAAATATGTAAAATATACTAATAAGCAAAAGATAAAGCCCATCATCAGTAGCTAATCAGTAGCATCCTAAAACTAACTCCTAAATGGCTAGTCTCACTCTAGTGCGCTGTAGAAATATTTATAATTTCCCCTAACCTACAACCTTAATGCTCGGCCTCCACAATTCCCTGTTAAGGGACATGTCCTCAGTAAACCTAAGTCGCGTCATGTCCTGCCTGATCACCTCTCCCCAATACTTCTTAGGTCTCCCTCTACCTCTTCTCGTACCCACCACAGCCAGTCGCTCACACCTCCTCATCAGTGCATCGGTGTTCCTCCTCTGAATGTGCCCGAACCATCTGAGTCTTGCTTCCCGCATCATGTCCTCCATGGGGGACACATCCACCTTCTCTCGAATATCTTCATTCCTAATCTTATCCCTCCTTATATGCCTGAAGATCCACCTCAACATCCTTATCTCTGTAGCTTTCATCTTCTGGATGTGTGAGTTCTTAACAGGCCAATACTCGGTCCCATACAACATAGCAGGGCTAACCACTGCTCTATAAAATTTACCTTTCAGTAACGGTGGCACTTTCTTGTCACATAGGACTCCCGTCGCTAGCCTTCACTTCATCCACCCCACCCCTATACGATGTGTGACATCCTCATCGATCTCCCCGGTCCCCTGAATAACTGACCCAAGGTACTTGAAACTACCCCTCTTAGGGATGACTTGAGAATTAAGCCTCACTTCCACTCCCGCTTCCGTCAACTCGGCCCCAAATTTGCACTCGAGATATTCCGCATTCATCCTGCCCAACCTGAAACCTTTTGACTCAAGGGAATGTCTCCAAACCTCTAGCCTCTCGTTGACGCCACGTCGTGTCTCGTCAATTAAAACTATGTCATCAGCAAATAGCATGCACTATGGCACCTCCCCTTGAATATGATGCGTTATGGCATCCATTACCAGGGCAAATAGGAAAGGGCTGAACGGCTAAACGCAGACCCTTGGTGCAACCCCGTAACAACTGGAAAATGCTCGGAGTCACCTCCTGCTATCCTAACCCGAGTCTTAGCTCCATCATACATGTCCTTAATCACCCTAATGTAGGCAATCGGGACCTCATTTAGCCTCTAAGCAGCTCCATAAGACCCCCCTAGGAACCTTGTCCTACGCTTTCTCTAGATCGATAAACACCATATGGAGATCCTTCTTCTTATCCCTGTATTGTTCCACCATCCTCCTAATAAGGTGGATAGCTTCTGTGGTAGATCTCCCCGGCGTGAACCCAAACTGGTTTTCTGAAATAGACACTGTCCTTCGCACTCTCATTTCTACCACTCTCTCCCAGATTTTCATGGTATGACTATGTAATTTGATACCCCTATAGTTTTACAGCTCTGGATATCTCCTTTGTTCTTAGACAACGGAACCATTGTACTCCACCTCCACTCTTCAGGCATCCTATTAGTCCTGAATATAACATTAAACAACCTAGTAAGCCATTCCAAGCCTGCTCTACCCACACACCTCCAAAGTTCAACCGGGATTTCATCTGGGCTGGTAGCTCTGCCCCTTCTCATCTTACGTATTGCCTCTATGACCTCATCGACCTCAATGTCCCTACAATCACTTAACTCATGGGGACTGTCGGTATTCCTCAATACACCTAGTACAATATCCTGATCCCCTTCCTCATTTAGAAGTTTATGAAAGTAGGCCTGCCATCTCCTTTTAATCTGTTCATTCCCCATCAAAACTTTGCCGTCATCATCTTTTATGCACCTCACTTAGTCAAGATCCTGAGCCATCCTCTCTCTCACCTTAGCGAGTCGGAGTAACTTCTTCTCCCCGCCTTTGTTCCCTAATTCCTCATAAAAACGAGCAAAAGCTGTCGTCTTAGCCTCCGTCACTGCCATATTTGCCTCCTTCCTAGCTACCTTATATCTCACAATGTTTGCACTCTTCTCCTCCTCGCCAGTGCTCCCTTCTAACCGTATGTAAGCCACCCTCTTTGCTTCCACTTTACCTTGGACAACTTCATTCCACCACCAGTCTCCTTTGTGGCTACCGGTGCGGCCCGAAGATATCCCTACCACCTCTCTCGCTGCCTTCCTTATATAGTCTGCCGTCTTCGTCCACATAGTGTTTGCGTCCCCACTACTTCTCCAAGATCCCATTTCCGACAACTTTCCTTCCAACTTTTGAGCTTTATCCTTAGTCAAGGCGCCCCACCTAATCCTCGGGTGACCTCGTACTGACCTCTGCTTCCTCCTTATTATAATACTAATGTCCATCACCAAAAGCCTATGTTGCGTTGTAAGGGTCTCACCTGGGATAACTTAGCAATCCTCACACAACCTTTTATCGCATCTCCTAAGGAGGAGATAGTCAATCTGAGTCTTTGCCACCGAACTTTGGTAAGTAACCAAATGCTTCTCCCGCTTCGAAAAACTTGAGTTCGCAATCATTAGACCGAAAGTCTTGGAAAGATCCAGCAGCGAAGTGCCCCCTCCATTCCGTTCCGCAAAACCAAAGCTGCCATGCACCTCAGTATAACCACCTGCAGACGACCCAATATGAACATTGAAATCCCCTCCTATGAATAACCTCTTAGAAGATGGAACACTACGAACGATGTCATCCAATCCCTCCCAAAAATGCCTTTTAATCTCCTCATCCAAGCCTACTTGCGGTGCGTACGTGCTAACGACATTTAAAGTACACTCGCCCACCACCAATTTAATAGTCATTAGTCTATCATTCACACGCCTGACCTCTACCACCGACTCTCTAAGATGGCTATCTACCAGGATACCCACTCCATTCTTACCCCTCACGATTCCAGAGTACCACAACTTATACCCATCTTCGTTTTTCACCCTCGATCCGGCCCACCTAGTCTCCTGGACACACGCTATATTAATCTTCCTCTTCTAAAGGATCTTTGACAACTCTATAGACTTACTCATTAGCGACCTATGTTCCATGACCCGATTCTCAACCTATAGGCTCCCTTGCCCCATCTACCTCCCCTACCTCCCGACCCACACCCTAACCCCGGCCCCACCCTTTGCCCCACACTCTGACCCACCTGAGGACATGCCTTTAATCTATCATCCCAGCCTGCAGCCACTACACCTACGACAAATCTAAAGAAGACTCGCTAGCACAACAGATAACGAATCAAACTAGAAGGAAACAAGTGACTACAAGTACACTAGTTGAATCATTTAACTATTGTGAACTAAAGTAACATCAATTTAGCTAACACCAAAAGGGAAACAGGAGAGGTACCAATTCCCGAGAAGCAAACCTGTGTTGATTTGCAGTACTCAATGTACTTGCAAGCTCACGCACCGCTTCCCACCGCCCTTTTTAACGCTCGTCCAGTTGCTCTCCTTTGCTAGTGCTCGTGCGCCCAACTTGTCTCTAACAATTTTGATAATTTCCCTAAAAACACAGAAAAATACCACGACCTAAAAACCAAAAAGGGTCGTTACCGCTACCACTGGTGTAGTCCCGAAAGTAACTAATAGAGAATGGGTTAGTATTCTTCAGACCAATAATGGTCAGATCTGGCTTTTATCATGGAGATCAAGTATGAGAAGGAAATAACGGACCAAGATTAGCGAGCTCCACAAGTCACTTGAAAATGAGATCTAATTGAGCAAAGCTTTTCAGTAAATTTAAACCCAGAAGATGAGAGACCAAGGGCGTAGCTCAATTGAGCGGTGTCTGGAAAATAGATCAACAGTAACAAGAGCCAAGAATAATAGTTTTATGTGGAAAATGCCAAAATAGATTAGCTAAGTGGAAGTACAACAAATTACTGAGACTTAAGCTTAAATATTTTGAAACCCAACAAAAGCATAGGATAAACGACAAAGAATTTATAAAACTGTTGCGGCCAAAAGCATGGAGATTTTGCTTATTATTCTCCGACGAGGTTTTCAGCAATATTCGATAACGACGACTAAACTCTTAAAAATGCCAAATCAAAGAATGAGTAATTACAGATTTCTTAAAACAGTTAGAGTAAGTGTTAGGTTAATTCACGAAGCAGTATGAAGGAGAAAATAAGAAATGGAAGAAAAGGAAAAAGACTAAAAATAAATAAGAAAGATTAGGAGAAGAAGCAAACCGATTTCTGACAGAAGCTCGTCGGCGGTGACATTTGAGAAGTCAGCAAATATGAACGTTAGCAGTAAGAGAGAGAGAGAAAGAAGAAACCAAACGGAGAAAGAACATAAAGAAAATACTGAGGAAAATGGTAAAAAGTTCCAAGCAATGGCATAAGAAGTTACCATTTGCGTTATTGGGTTATCGCACTACTGTTCGTACTTCAGTAGGTGCAACTCCTTATCTGTTGGTATATGGCACTGAAGTAGTGATTCCTGCGGAAGTTGAAATCACGTCTCTTCGGATTATCGCCGAGGCTGAGATTGATGATGAGTGGGTCAAAACCCGTTTGGAGCAGTTGAGTTTAATCGATGAAAAAAGATTGGCAGCAATATGTCATGGCCAATTATATCAAAAGAGGATGGCAAGAGCATATAACAAGAAGGTGCATCCCAGGAGGTTTGAAGTAGGGCAGTAAGTGTTGAAACGGATCTTTCCACATCAGGCTAAAGCAAAAGGGCAAGTTCGCCCCGAATTGGCAAGGACCGTTCATTGTAACCAGAGTATTGTCCAATGGCGCTTTATGTTTAACAGATATTGAAGGAAAATGCATAGATATGGATATCAATTCTGATGCAGTCAAGAGATATTATGTATAATTTCTGTAGTATAATCACTGATTGTTTGTACTTGGCATTATCTCGAAGGTTGAAATGATGAAGGCAATTTGTTCTACTACCTAAACACTTTACCCTTTGTTCACCCTTTTGAGCCTTATTTATTTTATTTCGTACCCTCTTTTGGAATCAATAACCAAGAAGAAAGGAAAAGAGAAGAAAGAAAAGAAAAAGGAAAAAATATAAAGAAAAGAAAAAAAAGAAAAAAAAGAAAGGAAAATATATAATAATAAGTGAAAAGAAAAATTTTAACAACAAGGGAATTCTGGTGAACTACGTTTGACCTGATTCCTCTTAAGGATACGCAGGCAGCTTCACGGCTCGGTCATAGGGAAATAAAAATCGAAAGATCCCCAAGCAAGAAACTGGGGCAGAAGTTTTGTTTATAATAAGAAATTTGGTTCCAAAAGTTGCAATTCTAACCCATTGAATTTGAATGAGCTTTCGATACCCTTTTTATTTCCAACCATATCCAAGAACCCATATTAATGTCTAAAGAAAGACCTCCCGATCAGTCTTCAATAGGTGGCAAGTCAAGCAAGTAAAGATGATTCATACCAGTGGCAACACTCCGATTTAAGCAAAGAAATGAAAAATGAGAGTCTTATCGGTGAAAACCTATAAGGGACCATAAGGCGACGAAAGATGAGAGAAATGAGAGAGTCTTAATGGTGAAAACCCTTGAAGGGCACTATAAAGCATTGAAAGATGAGAGAAATCCAAAAATGAGAGAGTCTTACTGGTAAAAACTTTCACGGGCACCATGAGGCGGCGAGGAATAGCGAAAGGGGCATGTGAGTAAGGCGGGCGGCAGAAATCTATCGAAGCATCAAGCAGAACAAAGATGATGATTCAGCAAAGAATTGGGTTATGGAAATCTTGAGGCACAGATCAAGACGGTTGTAAGTTGATTGAAATGAATAGACTGGGTTGATTAATCCGAAATGCACAACATGATCATTAGGATCGGTTATCCCATTCAGATAAGTCATTTTTCTTTTCTCCAACGGTCTTCTAAAGGGAGATTTTCTCTGTTATTTTTATCTTTTGAAATCATTACACCCTTTTTCTTTTGGAAAAGACTTTTTCAATAATAAATTGATTCTAACAAATAAGAAGGAATTTCAAAGCTTTCTATCAGTTTCCAAAATGGTGCGAAGCGAAGTGTGGCTAGGATAGGCCGATGATAATATGATGAGACGTGAAAGACGTCAGTGGAAATCCAAATGATGGAATGGTCTAAGATTCCGTGAAAGGAATGGGATCAGATAAGAAAGACTAGAAGTGGAAAGCAACAATCGGGAAGTTTGTGGATAAGGAATAGTCAGAGGGTCGGAAATTCTTAACCGAGTTCAAGGCAGTCGGACAAAACTGAATATGGAAAGGAAAGAAGGGAAAACCGTCCCCAGCAGGAGTATCACATCCAATCACAACACCCTAAACTGACCAATTTTTTCTTTGTGTTTGAAACAGGGGCGGGAAGTGTTGTTGATAGCGGAGAGAATTTTTCGCGAAAAGAGAGAAAATGCCAAGCAGCCACCAAACTGGAGCAGAAAAATATCTTTGTTTGTTGAAGTTAGTTGAAGTCAGGCGTCCACCTGGAGAACAGAGGTAGTAAAATCAAGTTTTGAAGTCAGGAGCCTGTCTGGAGAACAAAGGTAGTAAAATTAAGTTTTGAAGTCAAGAGCCCGCCTAGAGAACAGAGGAAATAAAATTAAGTTTTGAAGTCAGGAGCCCGTCTGGAGAATAGAGGTAGTGAAATTAAGTTTTGAAGTCAGGAGCCCGCCTGGAGAACAGAGGTAGTAAAATTAAGTCTTGTAGTCAGGAGTCCGCCTGGAGAACAGAGGTAGTAAAATTAAGTTTTGAAGTCAGGAGCCCGCCTGGAGAACAGAGGTAGTAAAATTAAGTTTTGAAGTCAGAAGCCCGCTTGGAGAACAGAGGTAGTAAAATTAAGTTTTGAAGTCAGGAGCCTGCCTGGAGAACAGAGGTAGTAAAATCAAGTTTTGAAGTCAGGAGCCCGCCTGGAGAACAAAGGTAGTAAAATCAAGTTTTGAAGTCAGGAGCCCGCCTGGAGAACATAGGTAGTAAAATCAAGTTTTGAAGTCAGGAGCCCGCCTGGAGAATAGAGGTGTACATTTTAAAGTTTTGAAGTTAGGAGCCCGCCTGGAGAACATAGGTGTACATTTAAGAGTTTTGAAGTCAGGAGCCCGCATGGAGAACAGAGGTAGTGAAATTAAGTTTTGAAGTCAGGAGCCCGCCTGGAGAACAGAGGTAGTAAAATCAAGTTTTGAAGTCAGGATCCCGCCTGGAGAACAGAGGTAGTAAAATCAAGTTTTGAAATCAGGAGCCCGCCTGGAGGACAGAGGAAATAAAATCAAGTTCTGAAATCAGGAACCTGCTTGGAAAACCAAGGGAAGGCAATAGTCAGAAGAAGACGATTCAAGTTTCGAAAGAAAGAGCATATCAAGAATTCGATGCAAGACAACAACAAAAGAATTTCGGAGGAAATACAAGTCGACGAGGCAAAAACAGTCGCAAGAAACAAGTTTGAAAATGAATCTTTGTAATTAATAGATTATAGCTTAGTCCAGATTCTTTATTTTTTTAGCACGGTGTAATAAGGAGGTCAGTGAGCAGTAGCAGCAGGAGCAGTAGCAATGAAACCACAGCTTCATGGTAGTCCCAGCTACCGAAACTTCCCGAACTACATTGACCTGATTCCTTTTTAGCCAAGGATATGTAGGAAACATTTGAAGTAGAGGTTCGGTCAAATCTTTCAAAAGATGCTTCACACGGAGTATTTAAATGGGAAAAAATTACTCGTATTCGCTCACTTTTTCTTAGCACAAAAACTCTTCGTGTTTACGGGCAAAGAGAGGCAGCTGTGAGCACATGATTTTTGCCTTACATGAATTACTCCCACAAAATCAAACAAAATAGTCTGTTTTATTGAGTGCAATTTTGTGAATTTTTGTTATTATTTGCACTCGTCTGTGCCTTCGTACTTTATTTAATTAATGATAAAATACAAAAAGAATGTTGCATTGTTTTGCATTAAGGATTGGATTTCACATTTTTAGATTAATTGAGCAAGTGTTTGTTTTGCAAAAAAGGAAAAAAGATTCACAAATATAGCGTAGTTTGCATTTTAGTGTTTAGTGTTAAATCCTGTGATTTTGTTTCAATTTGGTATTTAATTATTGATGATAATTATTATTCAGAGATACATAACATTTTTAGTTAATTTGGATTTTTGTAATTTAATTTAGGATTTTGATTTTAATTGATAAAAGAGGAAGGAAATCAAATTGGGCCAATTTTAATTAAACTCTCAAGCCCAAACGTCCAAACCCCCTAACATAGCCCAAATTACCCCCCCCCCCATCCGGTCCAAATTGACTAAGCCATGCCGACCATCCAAACGACGTCGTTTTGGTCACACTCAATCCGGACCATCGATCTCCTTAGATCGAACGGTCCAGTCCGCCTCCAGCGTCGAAGAAACGACACCGTTTCAGGCTTGTTGATCTGAACCGTTTGTTTCATTTGATCGAACGGTCCAGTAGGATCCCCATGCCCCGACCCGTTCCCGTCCAAAGACCCCTCTGATCCTGATGATAACAAAACGATGGTGTTTCCATTAATGAAATGATCCAAACTATTGATATCATTAAATCGAATGGCTTGGATTCAATCCCCACCCCAGTATATATTCGTTCCAATGACCCAGCCCCCTTCAGGACCCCTCTTTCGCTCGTCTCTCTTAGGCTCAGAGACAGACCTGCACTCACCACCTAACGCCACCACCAACCGCCACCGGGAATTGCCTCACGGCGGCGGACAGTTCCCAAACACCTCCAAATTTACACCATAGCACCCCCTCGACCTCCCCGTTCCAAATCTCCAACCCATGTCCCTCGAATCACTCCAGAACTCTTCGAATATTAGATCGAAGAGTCAACCCCAAACCCTACCCAATCGCCTCCAAAATAACACCATACAACCACTGGACAACCCTCACCCCAAATCCCTTACCAGCTTCCCCCAAATCCCCCTCAAAATGCCCGAACATCGAATCTGAACCCTAAGTTCACATGCCCTAAAATACAAAAAGGGGCTGTAAGGATTTTTCGACCAGACTGGACCTTAATCTTGGGTTTTCACTTGAAAACACAAGCTTAAGGTCTAGTCCGATCGGAAATGGAAGACCTGTCAAAATTGATTCGACTCCAATCTAAATCTCTGAGGTATTGCTTTCTCATTTCTTTGCTGTTAATTTTGTTCGTTATTTTTCATTTTGTTTCTCCCTTCTCTTTCAGACTTTTTATTTGGTCCAATTTTTATCAGTTTTGTTTCTCCCTAAGCGTATGTTAGCAACACTTCCCTTTCAAATTGATAAATAGGTTGTTCATTATATTAGTCTGAATTTCATAGTCAGTTAGATTTTGTTTGAGATTACTCAAAATTCCTGTTATTTTTAGTTACCATTTGAACTGTTTAGCTTGGTTTCGAATGTGTTTGTCGGTTTAAGAGGATTAAAAAGGTTCAATTGGTCGGGTCATTGACCTATGACCCAATTTGAGGGTCAGACATAGGTTGGTTCAATTAACTAGAAACCTGAACTTGGTTTGCTTTAGGTCAAATTTGACCCAGACTATTTTGGAATTAAATAGCAAGGGGGGTTTATTGACTAATGAGAAGGCTAAGGGATAGTTAACAGAATTAAATGGTTTAGTATTAGTGGTATGCAACACTGTTTGTCAGGCACGATACGATTAAAATACATGCTGCCCATACCAGTTGAATTTAATAAGGGGAAAAAGGGTTAATAGTGGAACTGATATTGAGTAGTGGAAAAACCAGAGAATAACATGGGGGGTAAACACTTTTTTAATGGAGAAAATGCTTTTAAGAGCTGGAAAGGGTTTAAAATTTGGATAAAACACAGAAGTGATACACAGATAAGAGGGGGGTTTGAAAATTGAGAGAAAAGATCATGTAAAGCTAAGAATTGAAGAAAGAATACATTGATAGAGAGTATTGAGAGCCTAAGGGCGTTGAGTGGAAAAGTCCACTAAAAACACATTGATATACATTGATACATATATATTGAGATTGATAGGAAAAAGGGGGGATACACGGAGAGAAATAGATTGTTGGCTGTTTCATTAGAGTTTGAGTGATGTTTGAACTCTCTTCAAATTCCTAAAACAATTCTCTAAGCTTATATGAGGGTAAAAAATGGTTTAAGTATTCTTGTGATTTCAGTAAGCTAAGAGTTGAAGCTCCCGAGGGTTATTTTGAGTCATTGAAGCTGGGTTTGATGTTTGCTGGGGTGTTATTTACTTGAAACTGATTCCTGGACTATTCAATATCATTTCCTGGTTTTGAAACTGGTTTTAATTTTTCTACTGGTGTTGAATCCTGTTATACTGCTGTTGTTGCTTTCTTCTACTGAACCTCCTCTCTTTATTTTCCATTAATTCCAGGTATTTCTTCATAACTTTCTGCTAACAAATGAAGTACCATAAGTTGGAGCCAGAATGAATTTGTATGCAAGTCGGATGTTTTGAGTTGGAATTTATATAAAAGGCTTATTCGAATGCCAAATGTTATTAGCTTCTGTTGTTTATATCTTTACTTTCTTATTATAATTCATATGTTAATTTGCTTTAGCCATTTAGAAGAGTGCTGAACTTTGGTCATATAATGATAGATGAATGCTCTTGGGTGCATAAAATGTCCAACATATAATAAGGTGTTTTAGTAGGTCCCTTGGTTTTACAGCTTGATATTAAAGTTTATTATAGTATAGTGTTGTCACTGTTAGTGAATTGGGTGTGTACCCTCATGCTTAGTTAGAAACTTGCTCTTGAAATAAGTTAAGTGGATCTGAATTGGTTTAAGTTTAATAGTTGAGCTGGCTGGATTTTTAACTTCGTTGCTCAGAATCGTGTTTAAGTTTAAAATAATAAGCATCTACGATGGTTTAATTATTCTAAGTCACTATTCCTATATAGTTTGCTTGATTCCAATTATAACCAAATAATATTTCCATATGGTCTATGCCTTAGTCTAATTTAAAAGTGGATCATTATTGATAGTTGTATAAGGTTCCTATTCACTAATGGTTGAAAAGTTGTGGCAAAAATCAATAATTGTTGGCTTCAGGGATTCGATCCAGGGTTCTTTGTTTGAAGTCGGCGCTGGTTGGAGTGTTTGAGCCCTTTGGGCCTGAATGTTCTCAAGGTTCTCTAAGTCCAAAGCAACCTCCTTGTATCTGGTAGCCTAATAACTTAGAGACTTAGCCTAATAATTCAGAGACTTAGCCTAATAATTTAGAGACGTGGGCCTAAGTTTTATACAAAGTCTCTTATTTAGCCCAAATGAGCATTAGAGTTAAAAAGGCTAAGGATCTAGAATCAATTAAGCAAGGTGCGCCATATTTAGCAAATGTAGTTATGGCCCTCAAACAATGTAATTTGAAATTTCCTTAAAAATGAAAATAGAGGTGTGCCGATCCTAACAAAATTTCAAATGCTCGGACCTCTCTAATTATATCTCTAAAATGTTTAGAACTCGAGGAGTGTCGTTTAACAAATTTCCATGGCCATCGCAAAGTTAAAAACGCGTTAGTTGCTTTTAGGTGCGTTATTTAATAATTTTACCTCCTTAAACTCGTGTGTGCTTTTCATGTGACCCAAATCCAAATCCCAAAACGTTGAATAAAATGTGTTCAGGATTGCGGGTGCATTTCATGTGACGTGATCCAAAGACACGTTTTAAACGATGTTCAACTTTATTAAGATCGAATAAAAGTGGATAAAAGTTAAAATTTACACATAGGTTCAAAAATGTTCTAAAATCGGATAATTAAGCCGAATATAACAGTTGAGCGACCATGCTAGAACCACGGAACCCGAGAATTCCTAACACCTTCTCCCGGGTTAACAGAATTCCTTATTTGGATTTCTGGTTCGCGGATCGTTAAACATAGTCAATCTTTCCTTGATTTGGGATTTAATCGGTGACTTGGGGCACCATAAATTTCCCAAGTGGCGACTCTGAATCTTTAATAAAAATGAATCCCGTTTCGATTGTCCTTTAATTGGAAAAACTTCCTTTATTATACTATTCACGGGTATAGAGAAAAAGGAGGTGTGACAATATTATGCCTTCGTCGAATGTGACGAGATTTTTCATTATACATAACGCTCTCAGCCCTTCCTATAGTTGTTTGACTGTCGCAATGTATGCATACAGGTGCCAAAGGTTTAGGCCAAAAAAGAATGACTTCTAAGAAATTCCAGAGTCATTCAGCTTCTTCACTGGCCTTGTCTAAAGCTATAAATTTAGACTCCATTGTAGAGCGAGCGATGCGTGTCTGTTTGGATGACTTCCAAGACACTGCTCCTCCACCAATGGTAAAAACGTATCCACTTGTGGATTTTGTTTCCGTTGATCCGGTGATCCAATTTGCATCACTATATCCCTCAATAACTGGGAGATAATTATTTTAATGCAATGCATAGTCTTGAGTATATTTCAAATATCCCAAAACTCGTTTCATTGCTATTCTATGGGCTTGGTTGGGATTACTTGTGTATCGACTAAGCTTGCTTATTGCACAAGCTATATCATGTCGTGTACAATTCATAATGTACATCAAACTTCCCAACACTTGAGCATATTCCAATTGAGATTTGCTTTCACCTTTATTCTTTACAAGAATATGGTTTAAATCAATTGACGTTTTTTCTTCTTTAAAGTCCAAATATTTGAACTTTTCAAGAACCATTTTAATATAATGAGATTGAGACAAAGCTAGACCTTGAGGAGTCTGTAGGATCTTAATTCCCAAAATTAAATTGGCAACTCCTAAGTCTTTCATATCAAACTTATTAGTAAGCATGTGCTTAGTGGCATTTATGTTAGCAATATCGTTACTCATTATCAACATATCATCCACATATAAACAAACAATGATTATTTGATTCAGAGTATTCTTAATGTAAACACATTTGTCACACCCATTGATCTTGAAACTATTTGACAACATTGTTTGGTCAAATTTCGCATGCCATTATTTTGGTGTTTGTTTTAGTCCGTAAAGTGACTTAACAAGTTGACACACCTTCTTTTTTTTTCCGGGAACTGCAAACCCTTCAGGTTGTTCCATATAGATTTCTTCCTCTAAATTCCCATTTAAGAATGTCGTCTTTACATCCATCTGATGGATTTGAAGGCCATACATGGTGGCTAATGCTATTAACACCAGGATAGATATAATCCTTATTACCGACGAGTATGTGTCAAAGTAATCAAGACCTTCTCGTTGTCTAAACCCTTTAACAACTAATCTTGCCTTATATTTTTCAATAGTACCATAAGCTTTTATTTTCCTTTTGAAAATCCATTTAGAACCCAAAGGTTTATTTCCCGAAGGAAGATCAACTAATTCTCAAGTATGATTACTTAATATGGATTCTATCTCACTATTGACTGCCTCTTTCCAATATTGCGCTTTCGAGGAAGACATTGCTTCTTTGAACGTTTGAGGTTCATTTTCCAATAAGAATGTCAGAAAATCTGGTCCAAAGGAAGTATCTATCCTTTGATGTTTACTACATCTTGGATTTTCCTCATCAAACGTACTTTCCTTTGCTTCTTCCCGAGGTCAGTTAGATTTTTCATTAGACGACTCACATTCCATTTTATAGGCATAAATATTCTCAAAAAATTCAGCATTATCTGATTCAATTACTGTATTAATGTGAATGTTGGAATTTTCTGATTTATGAACCAGAAACTGATATGCCTTACTATTTGTTGCATATCCTACGACAATGCAATCAACGGTTTTTGGTCCAATTTTTACCCGTTTTGGTTTAGGAGCTTGCACTTTAGCCAAACACCCCCACTTTAAAATATTTTAAGTTGGGTTTCCTTCCTTTTCATTTTTCATATGGAATGGATTGTGTTTTGCTATAGGGAACTCAATTCAGTATTCGATTATCTGTAAGAATAGCTTCCCCCCACAAGTTCTGAGATAAACCAGAACTTATTAATAAGGAGTTCATCATCTCCTTTAACGTTCTATTCTTTGTTTCTGCAATTCCATTAGATTGCGGTGAGTAAGGGGCAGTTTTTTGGTGAATAATGCTATTTTCCAAATATATTTCTTCAAAAGGAGATTCATATTTGCAGCCTCTATCACTTCTTATCATTTAAATCTTTTTGTTTAATTGCGTTACAACTTCATTTTTGTATTGCTTGAAAGTATCTATTGCTTCATCTTTACTATTAAGTAAGTAAATATAGCGATATCTAGTAATGTCGTCAATAAAAGTTATGAAATACTATTTTCCACCGCGAGATGGTATTGACTTCATGTCGCAAATATCCGTGTAAATTAAGTCTAAAGGATTTGAATTCCTTTCAACTAACTTATAAGGATGCTTAACATACTTTGATTCCACACATATTTGACATTTCGTGTTATTGCATTCAAACTTAGGTAATACTTCCAAATTAATTATTTTTCGCAAAGTTTTGAAGTTGAGGTGGCCTAAACGTTCATGCCATAAATTATTTGACTCAAGCAAGTAAGAAGAAGTTGAAATTTTATTCATATCAATGGCAATTACATTGGGCTTAAAAAGCCCTCAGTCAGGTAACCTTTTCCTACATACATTTCATTCTTACTAACTACAACCTTGTCGGAAATAAAAATACACTTAAATCCATTCTTGACTAGAAGTGATGTCGAGACTAAATTTTTCCGCATTTCAGGAACATGAAGAACATATTTTAGAGTCACAATCTTTCCCGAAGTCATCTTCAAAGCCACCTTGCCCGTTCTCTCAATTTTTGTAGTCGCAGAGTTTGCCATAAGCACTGTCTCGTTGGGTCCAACGGGAGAATAAGAAGTAAACAAATCCTTGTTAGCACAAACATGTCGAGTTGCTCCTAAATCAATCCACCATTCTCTAGGATTTCCAACTAGGTTGCATTCTAAAAACATGGCACATAGGTCGTCTATTTCATCATTCTTCTGAATCATGTTTGCTTGACTTTTCTTCTTGTCCTTCTTTGGTGCATGACATTCAGTTTCCTTGTGACCAACCTTTCCACAGTTGTGGCAATTACCTTTGAACCTCTTCTTGCTTGGATAATTCTTCGGCTTCTTTCTCTTTTTACTCGTTGAAGCTTCCTCAACAATATATGTACCCATTATTGTTGAATTTACATGATATTTCTTCTTAGCAGCCTTGTTGTCATCTTCAATCCGTAGACAAACAATAAGGTCTTCAAGCGTCATCTCCTTGCGCTTATATTTCAAGTAATTCTTAAAGTCCTTCCACAGCGGAGGCAGCTTTTCAATAAATGCCGCAACTTGAAATGCTTCATTTATGACCATACCTTCAATCATAAATTTATAATTAGTACAATAATTAATATTTTGAATAAAAATATTGACTTGTTTTATACCTTCAGCAAGGAGGTCATGAACAATAACTTGCAATTCTTGGACTTGCGTTATGACAGATTTACCTTCAATCATTTTGAAATCCAGAAATTTGGCAGCCACAAACTTCTTTAGTCCAGCATCTTCAGTCTTGTACTTCTTTTCAAGAGCATTCCATAATTCTCTTAATGTTTTCATGACGCTATAAACGTTGTACAGGCTATTTCCCAGCCCACTTAAAATGTAATTTTTGCACAGGAAATCAGATTGCTTCCAAGCCTCAGTAACAAGGAAGCGCTCGTTGTGAGGGGTTCCTTCAGGCACGACTGGAACATCCTCTTGAATGAACCTTTGCAGACTTAGAGTAGTCAGATAAAAGAACATCTTTTGCTTCCATCTCTTAAAGTCAACACCAGAAAATTTCCCCGGCTTTTCCGCTGGTGGCAACGCCGTTGCAGGTTCAGTAGGACGGCTAGGACCTGGCATCCCCGAAACTGTGTTAGCAGTAACCGTCACAGCAGGTTCAATTTGTTCCTCTCCGTTAGTCATTTCTGTCAATATAACACAAATAGATTCAGTAAATGGTGAAGTATTTAATCCTTCAACCTAAAACAACATAGTAAAGAGATTATTCTTCAAACTGATTTTAAGACATTGAAGAAACTATTCTTCAAACTGATTAGGAGTAGAAAACCACGAAGGTTTTAGTCTCCTCAGTCACTTTGAAAATCAGAACAGCAAGGATATATATAAAAGATTCTTTAAGCTTGTTAGATATTCTGAATTTATAAGTGACTAAAAATAGAAAAATAAATGAACAAAAATGGCAGAATTATGTCCCGAACCCACAAATTCTTTGTGTGTCCATAAAGAATCTTATCCCCTCACTGTTGCCCAATGTTAACAGATAAATTCTTTCCAGGATAGAACGGAACTCCCAACTTAGCAGTAGCGGCACTTCAAACTACTAAGTTATCAACGAACTCAAAATAATGGTGGAAATCACACGAATCTAACTTACTTTGTTTTGAAAGTAATGATGCAGAAAGAAGAAGGAGATGAAGCAGAAGATTTCAGGATGAAAATTTTTGAAGGAATGGCTGCTTATTTATAGCCAACGAATTTCTAGATTGAAGGGGTGTGAAAGTGGTTGTTCGCACTGCAGGTGACTAATCATAAAATGCAGTCTTTCTCTGGTGGCTGTTTAATTAACGCGAAAATATTTAAATAAAATTAAAGACAAAAATTAATTAATTTAACGTTACAAATAACGGTCACTCAAAATATTAATATTTAATTAATTAATTTCATCTTATTGGTCCAAAAAATTAAGTCAATCAATCATATTAATTGACTGAATCCAAATCCGAAGCCGAAGCCGAAGCCGAAGCCGAAGCCGAGCCGTGCGAGTGACGACGATGACGGCGCGAGGCCCCTTCCTTTTAGCTCCTTTTAAGAGCTTAAGGAAGTGCTTCTATATCTAAACCCAACAAAATACTTGTCTTTAACCAATGAGGGACAAAGTGCAAAAGCCAAAGTTGCCTTTTCACCTTCTTTCCTCATTTCCCATTCACAATACTACTTCAACCCCAACATGTTCTACTACAAACAAACATTTTAGCTCTACTAGACCTACTGTGTAACAAGTTAGAGAAGAAAGAGAGACCAACATTGGTGAGGCATTGTATCAAAGAAACGAGTGATATAGGAACTGAGCTATCGTGTAAATCATACCAACACTGTGTGCTCAAGAAGCTCATTTACTGAAAGAGAATTCCCTTGTAACCCAAGGGGATTCGACTAGGATTCATAATGAATTTGAACCAGTATAAAAATTCCGGTGTCTTTAATTCGTGCAATTAATTTCTGCATCTTGAATTCTATCATTACTGTTATCAAGTTATTATATCTAGTCGACTAATTAGAAAACTAGTCAACTGGTAGCAACTATTTTTAAAATAACCAATTCACCCTCTCCCCCTCTCTTGTACTTTCAATTGGTATCAGAACAAGGCTCATATTTTTCTTTTGCTTAACAGTTTGTGAGAAAAGATCATGGCAAATCAAGTTATCATAGGAGCACTTTTCCAAGAAGGAAATTCGTGCTTAAGGCCACCATACTTCAATAGGCAACATTTCTCCCACTGGAAAGTGCGTATGAAAATATATGCAAAGGCTTATGATGTTAAAGTCTGGAGAGTTATCTAAAAGGGGAATTATCATCTGCCAGCTTCCGCTCAACCACTTGCTGATCCTGAAGATATAAATTCATATACAAATGAGCAAATGGCAGTTGTACAAGTCAACAATAAGGAGAAAATTTTTCTCTATAATGCTATAAGTGGTGAAGAGTATGAGAAAATCTCCAGTTGTGATACAACCAAAGAGAAGTGGGATAAGCTTGAAGTTACATATGTAGGAAACAACAAAATAAAGGAAACACATATCAACATGTTGGTTCATGATTATTAACTCTTTCATATGAAAGACGGAGAATCTATTGAAGAGATGTTTGCCAGATTCAGTAAAATCATCAACGATCTAAAAGCTTTCGGCAAACCATACTTAAGTAGTGATCAAGTTAGAAAGATTCTTAGAAACCTACCAACTACTTGGTAGACCAAAGTAGATACACTTTTATCACAGGATCTTAATAAGTTATCATATGATGAACTTCGAGGAGAACTCATAGCTTTTGAGAAAACACATCTTAAGAAAACAAACCAAGAAGAAAAGAAGAAAACAGTTGCATTCAAGGCCATAACTGAAATAGCCAAATATGATATTGATGATGATCCTGAAGCTCCTCAAGAAAAAACTGCTATGATGTCAAGAAATATGGATGGTTTAATGAGAAGATTCAGGAATACGGTAAGAGAAAGGATTCCACCTAGGTGATCGAGGCAATATAACGAACAAGATAATAATGATGGGAAATGCTGAGTGTGGAAGATTTGGACACATTCACGCTTAGAGTCCAGATCTAAAAAGAGAAATCTCCAGAGGTTTCAACAAGAACAAATCATTTGGAAGCTAAAGGAGTGAAGAAGACAGTTCAGAACAAAAATAACAAATCTTTGCTTCATGACAATTCTGGAAAATGATATGAACAAAATTCCAGGATGCTGGATAGATGAGTACACTTCAGACGACGTATACAAAGATAACAATGAAAAATATTTCATGGCACGAGGTGAAACAAGCGAGGTAAGGTCTTATAACTATGAAAGATATAATGAATTGCAGGATATTTTTGATGTTACTTTGAAAGAGTCTCAAAAAATGATGAATGAACTAAAGAGACTCAACAAAGAAGTAAAAGACTAGAAGCTCAAATATGAAGTATGTGAAATCGAAAAAGAAGTACTTCAAGAAGAGTTTGAGGAATTGAACATGCAACTAAATGGCATGTGCAAATCCAGCAGTCATAGTTCTATCAAGTCAAACCAGGCAACTTAGAAGTCAACTAGAGAAGGACCAGCTAGAATAGAGTCCACTAGTATAAACACTAATGAAAGACCCAAAAATGGGTCAGGAGTTACGTGTCACTACTGCAAAAATAATGGATATAAATATTCTTTTTGTCGATTTCGTAAGTCAAATATTTCAGGTTGGATTTGGAAACCCAAAAATAATTCTGAACCTAGTAGTACTAACCAACTAGGACCCAAGCAAGCTTGGGTACCTAAAAGAAAGTAACCAGTATGTTCTGCAGGAACACCACGGGAGAAGTCGCAGAGGAAAATGGTACTTAGATAGTGCGTGTTCCAGTCACATGACAGGTGATAAAAACCTATTCAAGAAAGTTACAAAAATATATGGAGGTAGCGTTAAGTTTGGTGATGACTCAAAAGGAAAAATAATTGGTACCGGAACAATTCCCTTCATTAACAACTGCGATATCACTGAGGTTTATCTCGTTGATAGACTTAACTACAATCTTCTGAGTATAAGTCAGTTAAGCGACTCAAGGTATGAGGTAAATTTTAAGAAAACATGTTGTGCTATTGAGGATGAGACTGGTAAAATAATCCTCCCAGGTAAATGGTATGGAAATGTTTACATTCTTAATGATTTTGAAAATGTAGATGGTCATATCTGTTTAACATCCATATCTGATAATCACTGGTTATGCATATGAAACTTGGTTATGCAAGCATGCATTTGATAGAAAAACTTTCTAAGCATGAGTTAGTTATTGGTTTGCCCAAACTAAATTACTCTAGAAATCATATATGTGATGCCTGTCAAATTGGAAAACAAACTAGAAACTCTTTCAAAAACATGGATATTGTATCTACCTATAAGCCTTTGCAACTGCATCACATGAATTTATTTGGTCCTACTAGAACTGCTAGCATATGAGGAAAATGATATGTTTTTGTTATTGTTGATGATTACTCACGCTTTACTTAGGCGATTTTATTATCTCATAGAGATGAAGCTTTGAAAAATTTTGAGATCTTGTGTTAGAAGGTTGAAAAAGAAAAAGGGTATCTGATTATAACAATCCAAAGTGATCGTGGAGAAGAATTTGAAAGCATGGAATTTGAAGACTTCTGTAATGATTAAGGATATACTCATAACTTCTCTGAACCAAGATCACCCCAACACAATGTAGTCGTTGAAAGGAAAATAGAACTCTACAAGATATGGCAAGAACTATGCTACTAGATCATTCACTGCCAAAATATTTCTGGGCAGAAGGAGTAAATACAACATGTCACATTCTCAACGGATGTATCATAAGGCCTATTTTGAAGAGAACACCTTATGAATTATGGAAAGGTAAACGTCCTAATATTAGTTATTTTCATCCCTTTGGAAGTAAGTGTTTAATTCACAATAACGGTAAGGACAATCTTGAAAAATTCGATCCAAGAAGTGATGAAGGTATTTTTCTGGGCTATTCATTGAAAAGTATATCCTTTAGAGTCTATAATAAACGCACACTATGTATGGAAGAATCTATACATGTTATATTTGATGAAAATAACTCCTCAGTCGAGAAAGGAATTACTGCATGTGATGAAGATCAAGCTCAAGAAATTCAGGAAACAAGCGAATCTCAAAAGTTGATTGATGGATCTGATGTTGTGATAGAGTCAACTAGTGAAACCAACAACAATCTACCAGAACCTCCGAAGGAGTCAACTACTAATACATTTTGTCCAAATGAATGGAGAAGTGAACCTGAATATCCTCAAAAATTCATCATAGGGGATCCAAGCGAAGGAATGAAAACCAGGGGAGCTCTCTAAAAGAAAGAAAACATAGCACCAATCTCTTAAATTAAGACAAATAAGGTAGAGAAAGATCTAAAAGACTCAAGTTGGATGAAAGCGATGCAAGAAGAGTTAGATCAATTCAACAAAAATCAAGTATGGAAACTAATACCCAAACCTGAAAGTGTTCATGTAATTGGAACAAAATGGGTATTCAGAAATAAATTGAATGAGGATGGAAAGGTTGTAAGAAACAAAGCCAGATTAGTTTCTTAAGGATATTCACAACAAGAAGGAGTCGACTATGATGAAACTTTTACCCCAGTAGCTCGACTGGAATCTATACGAATCCTTCTGGCATATACATCCTTTAAGGGGTTCAGGCTATTTTAGATGATGTTAAAAGTGCCCTCTTGAATGGTTTCATTGAAAAGGAAGTATACCTGAAACAACCTCCATGTTTTGTAGATTTAAACTTTCCCTATCATGTGTATAAGCTAACCAAATTGTTGTACGGGCTGAAGCAAACTCCACGAGTATAGTACAAAAGACTCAGTTCATTTCTTATTGATCATGGTTTTACAAGAGGTAAAGTAGACACTACTTTGTTTATTAAAAGATCATCACAAGTTAATCTCATTATTCAGAATTATGTTGATGATATTATATTTGGTAGTGCTAATCCTCTTATGTGCAAGGAATTTTCAAATGCAAAGTGAGTTCGAAATGAGCATGATGGGAGAACTAACGTTCTTACATAGACTTCAAATCTAGCAATCTGAAGAAGGAACATTCATATATCAGACCATATATACAAATGAGTTGATCCAAAAATTTGGTATGAGAAATGCTAAAGCTATTGGCACACTAATGAGACGGACAAACATGGAATTTCTGTTGATGAAACTAAGTATCGTGGAATGACTGGCTCACTTCTTTATATAACTGCTAGTCGACCAGATATTATAGTGTCTGTAAATGTGCCAGGTTTCAGTTAGCTCCTAAGGAATCACATCTAAAATTAGTAAAAAGAATTATTCGATATATTAGAGATAGTACACTCTGATTTGTGTGGTCCTTTTAAAGTAAAGTCAAAAGGTGGTGAACTTTACTTTATGATCTTCATTGATGATCATTCTCGTAAGCTCTGAGTGTATCCTTTGAAATCTAAAGATCAAGCACTTAGCGAGTTTAAGGAATTTCAGGCCTTACCTGAGAGACAGACGGGGAAGAAATTAAAATGTATTCACACTGACAATGATGGTGAATATTGTGGTCCCTTTGATAACTATTGCAAAGAAAAAGGAATTCGTCATCAGAAAACTCCGCCCAAGACACCTCAATTGAATGGTTTGGCAGAGAGGATGAATAGAACTCTAGTAGAGAGAGTTAGATGCTTACTTTTAGAGGCTAAACTTCTAAATACATTTTGGGCAGAAGCACTTAACACTATTGCCTATGTTATCAATTTGTCTCCTGTAGTTGCTTTGGATGGTGATGTACCAAACAAAATTTGGTTTGCCAAAGATGTTTCTTATGATCACCTGAGAGTTTTTGGGTGTAAAGATTGTGGGCATATTCCTAAATATGAGATATCGAAACTGGATGTCAAAACTAAGCAGTGCATCTTTATTGGTTATGGTCAAAATGAGTTTGGGTATCGTTTTTATGATCTAGTTGACAATAAACTTATTAGAAGTCGTGATGCAATATTCTTTGAAGATCAAACTATTGAAGATATTGACAAAGCTAAGAAGATAGATTCTCAAAGTAATGAGAGCTTAGTTGATATTGATCCAGTTTCAATTGCTAAGGCACCTATTGTACAGGAAGGAACCCAAGACAATAATGGAGATAGTGATCAAGATCAAAATGATCATCATGGTGTAGATGATATGGATTCTCCAGTTGATGAAGTTGTGGTTGATCAACAACCAATTCTTGCACAGGTATCTACTCTGAATGCTCCTGAAACCTCTCTTAGAAGATCCACAAAGGAGAAGCAAAATTCCATGCGCTATCCTCCTAATGAGTATGTACTTTTGACTGACATGGGAGAACCTGAGAATTATGATGAAGCCATGCAAGATAATCACAAATATCATTGGATCGAAGTGATGAAAGATGAGATGAAGTCACTCCATGAGAATGACACATATGAGTTAGTGAAATTGCCGAAAGGTAAGAGATCTTTATCTAACAAATGGATATTCAGAATAAAGCAAGATAACCATACCTCTGCGCCTAGATACAAGGCAAGGTTAGTTGTTAAAGGTTTTGGCCAGAAGAAAGGAGTTGACTTTGATGAAATTTTCTCCCCTGTTGTAAAGATGTCTTCTATTCGAGTAGTTCTAAGCTTAGCCGCAAGTCTAGATTTAAAGGTTGAGCAGATGGATATGAAGACTACTTTTTTTCATGGTTATTTAAATGAGGAGATTTATATGGAGCAACATGAGGACTTCGTAGTTAGGTTGCAGATAAACATGAATTTTGTAGAAAATTGGCAAGCATGAAGCCTGTCAATAGTTCCTCTACTTGAAGACATATTTGGCCCCTTGGCTGGAGGGGGAGTTTGTTGGGCACATGCCCATGTTTTCCAGCCAAAGGAACAATGACCTAATCCTATTCTCTTTTGGTTTCCAATCCTATTTGAAATTGGATTCGGTTTATTCCTATTTTGAGTGGGTTTTGGCTTTAAGAGACAACACCACTCATGATCTATAAATAAGACAATGAATTATTCTATGCTCATAGATACAAGTCTTTGAACGACTTAAGCACATAAGAGTGGTTTAGAGAGAGCTTTCATCAAGAGAGAAGAGAGAAGAAAAGTATTTGTTTTGCTGCAGATTTTTATTCCAACCAACCAAATTCAAATTACATTTTCTGATTCGTTAACCGTTGGATCAGGCTGAATATTTGACTGAGTGTTTGTAACATCTTGGTCTTGGATTTGAACGGTGAAGATCGGATTTTATGGCTCGTAGCATCTGATTTCAATCCTCGAACAGCAGCTTCGTTTTGTGGATTATACTCTTTCTTCAATTGATTAGTTGTTGCTCTTGTTGCTCCATCTTTGGCACTTGTTGTGTATCCAACTTGGAAAATTTTAACCCTTTTATTGTTATACTGGAGCTTTTTTGCATCTTTGTAATCCCGTAGTTTTTACCTTCGATTTGAAGGGTTTTTCATGTTAAAATTTGGTGTTCTTTATCTTCTTTATTTTCGGGTTTGCCTCTTCCTCAACATAATGTCACACCTCCCCTTTTTCCGAAGAATATAGCTTTTATCAGCTTTTACTATACCTCGGGAAGAGATATAGTAGTAAAGGAGTTTTTTCACTTTAAGGACAATCGAAACGGTATTCGTTTTATTAAAGGTTCAGAGTCGCCACTTGAGAGATTTACGGTGTCCCAAGTCACCGGTTTGAATCCCGAATCGAGGAAGGGTTTGACACTGTTTAACAGTCGCAATCCAGAAATCCGGATAAGGAATTCTGTTAACCCGGGAGAAGGTGTTAGGCATTCCCGAATTTTGTGGTTCTAGCACGGTCGCTCAACTGTCATATTTGGCTAAAATATTTGATTTTAATATATGTTATCCTATTTGTAACTTTTTTAGAATTAATTACCGCTTTTGTCGAATTATTTTATTTAAGAAAGTGAACGTCGTTTAAGGACATGTTTTCGGATCACGTCACATGAAATGCACCCGAATATTCGACATATTCTCATTCGACGTTTTTGGATTTGGATTTGGGTTGCATGAAATGCACACCCGTATTAGGAAAGTAATATTATTAAAAATCGTGCCTAAAGCGGATAACGTGTTATATCTTTTGGGAAGGCCGTGAAATTCACTAAACGGCCTATCCTAGATACTAAGTATTTTAGGAAGTAATTAATGAGGGCCCCGCAATTGTATATTCGATTTGGCGAGGCTCGTCTCATTTTATTATTAAAGGGCAATCCTAAAGAAACTATATTCCTTATTGGTTCCTATCCTTAATTCAAATAAAAAGTCTTAATTAATTAGAGCATTTTATTTTATTTTATTTTTAATTTTCAATTTAGATTTTAAAACAAGCCCAATATTCATACGTTGTTAAAAGTCTATGGAAAATGGGCCTTAGCCAAGCCCAAACTTTCACAAGTTAAGCTAATTATTACCATGGGCTAGTGTTAGGTGAGTCAAAACTCAAAATCACATCAGGCCAATAGGCCTTACACTAATCTGAAACTTAACACAAATACTGATTGAAGCATGATGAAATGATCTTTTGAACTACTCTAAGTGTATTCAATGATAATGCAGAAATTAACGAAGCAGCCTTTAAATTTTCGTATTCATATTTATTTTGTTTATCTATTTATTTGTAAATTCTAAACATCAGCGGACTAGGATCTAAGCAACAACATAGTTGAAAAATCAAAACAGACATAAATTGAACTACTGAAAGCGTTATTATCACTGAACAAATATTTGAAATTGCTACTTTAATTATTAACTTCTTCAATCAAAGTTAAACTAATCTAATCAAGGTATACAAAAATCAATAACCTGCTTCCAGATTTGTTTATAGACTAACTGTTCGAACTTTTAAAATCCACTAGATTCACTAGATTCTAAAATTCTATTAGAGTACTATTACAAGCCAATATCATCCCTAATCTAATATAAAAGTAAACAGTCCAATATTTATAGTCTAATATAAGTTCAATTAATGCTAATGAATACATACAACCATTGCATCTAAACAAACTAATTAGGTTACAACTCGTTTATCAACTAAGCTTCAGAACACAATCAGATTCTCGTTTTCATTGCTCAAAGCTTGAAATACAACAATATAAACAATTGTGTACCTGGAAAATGAATGGAAAATCGATGAGATTCTAGGCCCAATGAACAAAAACAAGGATCAGCAACAGGAATTCAACAGCAATTCAACCACAGCCTCAATCAACACCAGATTTAATCACAGTAAACGGCAGTAAACAGCAGAATAACCAATCACTTGACTAACGGAATGCAATTTCAACAAAACTTGACAATCAGAACCAAACAGCCTTCAAATTGATGTGAGAAGTAATGAAACAGTGGGATTTTTGAACTATTTCTACTATTTTTAATGTTTTTGGAGTTTTGAAATGATGAATTTTGAGAGTAGAGATCGAGAATAGCAGAGATGTTTTAGTTGAATTTCAGATTGCTCAAAACTTATTAAATGAGGCCTAAGGATGCCTATTTATAGAGTTTAAAAGGGGGGGAAATTCGAGCTTCAGAAATTACAAAGTAGTCCCTCTTTTATTTCAATTTTATCCTTATTGTTTATTAGTTATGCGATTACTAACCCTTATTTATTAGAAATTACACATGTTCCCCTATCTTGAACCTTCCATCTTGGTATATTTCCTATCTTGCCCTCACTTCTATTCGGCATTCACTGAATTACCCTTTTCTTGTGCCCATACTACCCCTACCTCCTTAGTGTTATTACCCTTAACCCTTTTATTGTCCCCAAATTACCCCTGAATATTATTTAAATTCACCAACTGACCCTACTGCCTTTTACCCTTTTTACTCCTTAAATTTGATTAATTTTACGAAATTACCCTAATACTAATTTTCAGAATTAACTTCTAATTATCAAATAAAATGTAATCTAATCAGCTATATCCAATCGAACTAATCAAACTAACAAGTGATAAAATTGTTCCTATCAAAATAGCGGAGTTTAAACTAAAAGAAATTAATTCTCATAATCATAATCAAACAATTAACACAAAACCAAACAAATAAAAATCAAACTTGAAAATTATCAGAATCTAATTTTTAACCCTAAGACTAATATCAAAAATTATTTATCAGAATTTTTTATCTTTTTTTTTTTTTAGTATTAGAAACTAAGTTTGACAGTATCAATTTTTAATACTATTTCAACGAACAAAAATTAAAACTAATAATCAGAAAGCCTAAAATACTATATCATTTTTATCAAGAATCAGAAACAAAAGAAAAACAAATACATGCAAGTAAACGGAAACCAAAAAATAGAAAAGGAAATAAGGAAACTTAGCTTTCTTTTTATTTGGACAGCCTTTATTTTTTATTTTTTTTCTTCTTTTCTTCAAGTTCTTCCGATATCTGGAGAGTCTTGGCGATTTTCTTGAGCCTTTGGTCACCGACAGACTTTTTCTTTGACGTTTTGGGTTTTTTCAGTGGTTTTTGAGACTTGAGGGTTTCAAAACTAGTCTGAGAATGTCAAGAGGGGTCTTTGAGTGATTTTGGTTTAATTTGGACGAAGTGGTGTTCGCCGGAGTTAGGGTTCCGGTGACACAACTTCGTATATTCGAAGAGATAGGGGATGATTCGAAGGAAACGGGGTATAGGGGTGGAAAGAGGAGGTTTAGACGGTTCTGGTATGTTAATGGTGTGGCGGTTGGTAAAGGCGGCGTCTCCCGCCGGTAAGGTTCCGGCGGGGACTGAAGAGGGTTTGGGGGCGGCTAGGGTTTGACGTGGAGGAAGGAAGAAATGAAATGAATTAAGTGTATGCATTATTGATATATTGAAAGGCCTTGGTTAATCTTGAACCGTTGGATTAGATAGATCAATGGCTCAGATCCCTTGAGCCTTAAACGTCGTCGTCTAATTAAATGAAAGATCAGCCTCGTCCGTTAGATTATCAGAGATCAAGGGCTGTGATTGAATCTATTAATGCGACGTCGTTTTATTTATTAAAGGGATTGAGCCCAGCCGTTAGATTGATTATATTTAATGGCTCGGATTTAATTAACCAAAACATGGTCATTTGATCTTGAGGCTGGGTAGACCGGGTATTTTTTTGGGCCTGGGCGGGTATTTCATTTGTTTTGGGCTATTAATTAGTCCAATTAGCCCAATTCTTTATTTTGTATTATATTTTCTTGTATTGTATTTTGTATTGTATTTCTGTATTTTCTTTTTCTTTTGTATTTGCTTTTCTTTAATATTTTTGTATTTATTTTTTGTAATTTTATTAAATTGTTAAACTAATTAAATTCTAGAATTTATTTAATATCTATTTTATAATAATTTTTAATTAAAACACTAAAAATGCTATTTTTTGATTTTTCTTTAATTTGTTCCCAAAATGAATTAATACTAAAATTGTAAAATCCTAATGCATATGCATATATTTTTTATTTTTAATATGAATTATTATGCAATAATTATCACAAAAATGCCACAAATACCAACAAAATTGTAAAAATAATAAAAAATTATTTTGTTTGGATTTTTTAGGAATGATTTGCTTAGGGCAAAAATCACATGCTCACACATAATATTACGGCCAAATTCGATCTGAAGGCATGTTATCTCTTAGGATTTGAGACTTTTTAGAAAAGAGATTTGGTTATGTAATTGGTCGTCGACGAACTGGAGGTGAAAGCCGTTGGGTTTTTTTGTGGTAAAAAATTCTATCCCTAATTGAATTTAACAGAAATAGGAAGAGAAGTAGAAAAGGGATGAAGGAAGCTGACTAATAAATTTCTTAGATTTGGGTTTGGTCGGAGGTTTTTCCGACAATATCTTCTTTTACTTGTTTGCGGGGGGAGGAGGGGAGGTGTTTGAGTGGAGAAGAAAGTAAAAAATATCCCACGATTGTAGAGAAAAGTATTTTAATTTCCAAAAAAGAAATTACAGGGTTTTAGCATTTGTTTTGGTTAAATATGATATTTTAATAAAAGGAATGATTAACTAAAAGAATTCAATATTAGATACTGGGGTGAAAAAATTTAGAAAGGCACATTCGTCAACATGTATTTTATTTACATTATTGAAAAAATATAAAAAGAATTTTATTCAAGCATAAAATTTGAACGGGCCAAACAATGTACTCGATCAAACGACCTCTTAAGTATTTAAATTAGTCATTTTGCGTCTATTAGTTGACCTTAAAGAATGGCATCATCATCATATAGTGGAAATTTATATCACGAGTCAACACAACAATGTATAGCACTTTCGGTCTCTCAATGGAATTTGGACTACAAACAACATCGTTCAATAAGATATGAAGGCAATACAACGTATAGACGTAACTACTAATGTTAAAAAAACTAAATTTTAAATAATAATGGACTAAAAAGTTTAAGCACATTGACATGTGAAAGTATAAGACGGGGTGAATTGTTTATTTTAAAAATAGTTGCTACCAGTTGACTAGTTTTCTAATTAGTCGACTAGATATAATAACTTGATAACAGTAATGATAGAATTCAAGATGCAGAAATTAATTGCAGGAATTAAAGATACCGAAATTTTTATACTGGTTTGCATTCAATGTGAATCCTAGTCTAGTCCCCTTGGGTTGCAAGAGAGTTCTCTTTTAGTAATGAGTTTCTTGAGTACACATTGATGGTATGATCTACACGATAGCTCAGTTCCTATGTCATTCGTTTCTTTTGATACAATACCTTACCATTGTTGGTCTCTCTTTCTTCTCTAACTTGTTACACAGCAGGTCTAGTAGAGCTACGACGTTTGTTTGTAGTAGAAAAAAGAGAGGGTATTTGATTCGATCAAAGTATATGTGCTAAGGTACAAATACAAGTTTAAATACTTTGAGAGAGACTTGAATTTTGGAGAGATTTTCCAACCCAAGAGATTTGATCCTTGGAAAGAGATTGATTCATTCCAAGAATAAGGTTATTTAGCAACGGCTATGTCATGATGATAGGCTTTAATGACTTCCCTTATGCGTGATCCTTGAATCTTGATCCTTCTAGATTTAGATATTTGATTGATTATCTTGCAAGATCTATGATACTCTTGATTGACTTGATGCTTCAATTTAGCCTTAATTGATTCTATCAGTATCAATGATTCCTTCAATCTCGTTTGCCTTCCTTGATTTTCTTTGATTGATTCCTTCAATCTTGTATGTCATCCATAAGTTCTTTGATTTTCGCTGATTGATTCCTTCAATCTTAAATGCTATCCATGAGTTCCTATACAAAGATCAAATATATTATTTTTATCATTAAAATCAAATCTAACAGTCTTCCCTTTTTTATGATATATATATATATATATATATATATATATATATA
>MU753249.1:50976-74613 GCA_026770625.1 Nicotiana glauca | reverse complement strand
TCCATTTAGATTTGACTCCAAACTTCCTGAATTTTAATTATGACTATACACACAAGTCAATATACCTGAGATGAAGCTGCTCATGGCCTCAATCTGCTGAATGACACGCCGGAGCTCAAAACGACCGGTCGGGTCGTTACAGATTTCTATTACTTTGGGGTCTAACTTTTTCTTCAGGTAGTCGTGTTGGAGTCACGAGCTTATTTCTCTATATAAGGATATGACTTTATGGCCTATATTCTTTTGTTGTCTCAAGTCCTGTCTCCTCTCGGTTTTTTTCTTTCACTTGACCATAGACTCTATAATATTGTCATATCTTACTCATAATGCTTCATTAACTCTCTTTTTATTTCCTACTAACATCTGTGTCTATTACTTTATTCTAAAAACTTGAACAAGACATTCTTTTACTTTTAGCTCCCCTTGCTCCATCCATTGGCTCTTTGAATTGCCTAACATTTTTTGTTTACTAGGGACGAGAGCCATACCAAGGTAATATTTATCCTTTCCAGAATTTCAAGACCTATCTTTGTAGCACTCATATTCTAGTTGTACTATTTTAGAGTGCACCGTCTAGGTGTCTCACAAGGATATCCATTACCATGTTTGCACTATCCTTCAGAAATGTCAACTAACTTTACCAATCCATCCCCTATTTTGGGTTACTCTAATCCTAGCCAGATCCTGATAACCCGTCCTTCTCTTAAACTATACATGTTAGCTCTCACAGGGCATAACTGAGATCGGTGTGGCCGATTGTATGTACGTCTTTCACTATTGAAGGTTACTCAAAATGCTTATATCTCCCTTCCTGAATGGTAAATAATGATAATCTTTATTAACTGGGTACCTCGTACCCTTCTTTACCTCGTTTCTTTTACTTGCAGAAACTTGTGTCTACCTTCCGATTCAGTTACTCCTTTTCACCGTAAGAGTGGATGAGTATTCTTGTCTTAGGAATCCTTATAAAGGAGCCTATACACACATGATCTACTGAAGACCTTACTTTTACTCATCATAAGCATGATACAAAAATCGAGTTCTTTGACTCAACTCTTCCACAACTATATCTCTTACCAAGCATCTTTCTGGATGTGGGCATTGTCATATTATGAATAAGATATATTTTAGGAAATTAAGTTCTTACAAGTTAGCTCTACTACATGATCTAGAGTACTGTTAGACAGCGCCTTCCTGAGATTCCTTGGAAGGGCGACGTAAGGCTAAGCAACTGATGGAAGTGCAGTAACTGTCCGCCAACTGAGGTCCCCTCCGTACGCTAGACTAGATTGTTAATGCCGTACGGGAAAACTAATGTCAAGAGCAATTGAGAGAACCGAAATGAGAATTGAGAATGAAAGAAAGCTTGATTGCATTAATGAAAGCTATTACAGAAAAGCAAGGCAGTGTCGAGGGGTAGAGACACCAGTGTCACACCTCCTTTTTTGCTATACCCGCAAGGGCGTAAAGGAGTTTTTCCAATTAAAGGACAATCAGAATGGGATTTATTATTAAGATTCAGAGTCGCCACTTGGGAGATTAATGGTGTCCAAAGTCACCGGTTGAATCCCGAACCGAGGAAATTATGACTCTATTAACAGTCCGCGAACCAAAAATCCGGGTAAGGAATTTTGTTAACCTGGGAGAAGGTGTTAGGCATTCCTGAGTTCCGTGGTTCTAGCATGGTCACTCAACTGTCGTATTTGATTTTATCAGATTTCAAAACATGTTCTAACTTATGTGCCTTTTATTAGTAACCCACTTTTATTTTTATTTTAATAAGAATTTCAACGTCGTGAAAATGCATCTCGAACCACGTCGCACCAGTGCACCCGTGGTTGTCAACACATTTTGACTCCGTTGAGATTTGAATTTGGGTCACATAAATGTGCACCCAAATTTTAGGAAGGTAAATTTATTAGAACCGTGCCTAAAGAGACTAGCGTGTTATTATCTTTGTAGAAGGCCGTGAAATTCGCTAAACGGCCTATCCCAAAGTCTAGGTATTTCTTAATATGACATTTATCGAGGGTCCTGCAATTTTGTATTTATGTTTGGCGAGGCTCATCTCGTTTCATTATTTAAAAGGATAAACCTAAAGCAAACTATAATTCTCTACTTCATTTGTCTCTAATAATAAAAGAAAAGCCCTAACTAATTGTTATTGTTTAATAATTGTTACACTTGGGTCCATGAACTCATATGCATTCAACCAATCGCAGACTTTGGCCCAGGTACGAAAGGAGCCAAATGGGAGGAAGCCTAGCATGTGGGCTTACTCCAAAGGATCCCAACAACAATGATGCACTTCTGAAAATTGTTCTGTCCAGCTACGATTTCAAGCAAAGTAATGTCATTAAATAATTTAACTGTAATAGCGATTCAAATCTGCAGGGCTCATGTGCTATTATGTTGTAAGCCCAAACTCCATACCGGTAATCCTCCAGATTTTATTCCTATTAACCAAACTTAACACTAATCTTACTTTTAGTTCCTTATTTCCTTCAACTCGGAGCATATGCGGAATTAGAAAGATCTACATGCTGACAAATCATTTTGACCCCAATTCCAAGCTCAGATTATTTCACTCATTTATCTACTAGAATAGTTCGGACCAGTTTTATAACTAATGAAAAGCAAATCAAGTGTTTAAGAGCTAATATTAGGAACTAACATCATTCACTAACATTATTCAGTATGCTATTCAAACTAACATTATTCACTCAGGGCACTCGCGACTCTAGGACCAAATTTTTGAGGCTATTACTAAAAACTGTTTATTATGCCAGGACTTAACATATACAGGAAGTTGTATATTCCAATTCTAAGCTACAACTATCACAGGAGTTCAACTACGTTTCATTGAAGCTACATTCTTAGAAAAAATGAATTCAGATCCAGAGTTTAACAGTCCAGCTAATACAAACAGTTTCCGTCCATTAAGTTCCAATTAACACGTTCAAAGTTGTTTAGACAATTCAGCCAAATTGAAAATTCCAGGGCAAAGCAAACAGTTCTTCATCATTCAACTTCAAGTGTGTGCATACATGCTGATTCATTATCCAACATCACTTGAGTCTAGTGACATACCTGGAAATTGAGATACAAGTAAGAAGGAGAGGAGATCATCTAATAAATTGAGCAAATAGCAGTATCACAACAGGTCACGGCAGCAGGAAGAAAATTTGAAATCCAAAATGTTAACACTAATCCCAGGCACAGTAATAGATGAATAGCATCTAATTAAACCTAATAAACTCGCAACTGGACCAGAATACACTTGAAGCTTTCAACTGACCAGAACTCAACCCAAAACTAGTTCAATTGGACCCAAAACAACACGAAATCAGTCTAATGAACCTCTGAAACCTCAAACACCAGACTTTGAACTATGAAAGCTTGAAATAAAACTGAAAATTCCAATGGAACAGTGACTGTTTTTTTTTTTTGGTTTTTCTATTAGATTTTCTATTGTTTTTGGTTTTTGGGGTTTGAATTTTAAAATCTAGATCTGAAAATGAGCAGATGTCTTTGGGGGGAGTTTTTGATGGTTCCAAAACTTGCAAGTCAAGGCAAGGTGCTTGCCTTTTATAGGCCTAAGGGAGGGCAGCCCTCAAATTTTGGTTTTTTTACATATTAGTCCCTCCTATACTTGACTTGTTTCTGAAGTTACTACATTATTTCTTTTAATTTCAATTTAGAACCTCATCTAGAAGGTCCTAGAGGGTTCTGATACTGTTTTTTTATTGGTAAAATACCTACCTTGCCCTTATTTGAGTTCTAGAATTACTAGATTTAACAAACCCGGTCATTTTCAATGCCCAAAGTGCCCCTGACCACTCCCTAGAATTACTATCCTAGCTGAAGTCTACCAACTATAACCAATAAGCCTAAAGTCTGAATTAATGGACTAACATACTGAATCAAAGATCACTTAACAACTAAACTAATTTAAACTAACAAAGTATTAATCATTACAGAACCAAACAGAATTAAAACTAGAGTCTAAAGAAACATATTACAAAACTAATGGCCATATATTAAAATTAAACATTACGCTATTTATCAGTTAATGATTAAAGTAATTATAACTAAACTAATACTAAAAAAACAACCAACACAGAAAAATTGAAAACTAGGTTAATAGAATCTATTTACTGAAATTGGATTAAACGCAAACAAACAAATGCCTGGAAAAACAAAAAATAAGAAAAAAGAAAGGAAATAATTGGGAAAACTTATCTGACTAATTCTAGGGTTCTGCCGCCCTTTTCAGCGAGATTTGAATGTTTCCGGTGGCGGACTTGGCACGAGGGAATTGAGGGGGGTCGTGTGATGTGAATTTGGTGTAGTTTGAGGAAGTTAGGGTTTTGAGGGGAAGATTTAATTTGAAATTCGAGCAGTTGTGTTGATATTTGAAAGAATTTGATTGGGGATTATGAATGAGGAGGGTTAGAAGAAGCTATGGTGTAATGGTTAATTTTGGATGACATTGTGTCTTGGCTGAAAAGTTTTGATCTAATATTCGACAGATTCTAGGTGTGTTTGAGAGAAACGGGTGATGGATTTGGGTAGAGGAGGACGAGGAGAACCCAGGGTGTAAATTTGAGGGTGTTTAGTGGTTCTCCACCGCCGTGGGCGATTTCTGCGGTAGAGTTAGGGCGGAGGAGCGGCGGAGATACGGTGGGGATGGTGGCTTTACACCGGTGGCTGGGAATGGGTGATGGTACGAGGAAGGAGGGGTTATGTTTTTTAGGGTTTGGGATGTTCTATTACAATTTTATTTAAATGATGGATCTCATCTGGACCGTTGGATTAGGGGTGTAGGACGGTCTGGATTAATTGATGCCCCAAACGGCGTCGTTTCAGGTGAGTAAGGGTGGACCGGGTACAATGGGGTAAAGCTGGGCCGGATCTGTTTAGTTTTGGGTGGGATCCGCTTGGGCTGGGATGGAAATTGCTTCTGGGCTCAATTTCAATTCAATGTAACATCCCACTTTCATTTGATACATTTTCTTTTGTTTTTCTTTCAATTGTTTTCTTTTACTCTTTTTTTTATTGTTTTGTATTTTTTATTTTTTATTTTATTGAAAATAAAACAAAGACTCAATTGAGTCTAATACAACATTATTTAATTTTTCCAAAATTAACTAATTTCCAATTCTTAATTAATCCTAAATGAAATTCTACAAATTAAAGATTTATGGTGCAAATAACCATTTTTGTCATTTTCTTTATGTAAACAATTTTACTACTAACAATGCTAAAAAAATATGAAAACAAATGTCAAATATATTTTTTATTTTCATATGATTTGAAATGCACAGATAAAATGCAACAATTATCAGAAAATATTACAAAAATTTACAAAACTGCAAAATAGTGAAAGAAAAAATCATTTTTGGGAAGTTTGGGAATAATTTGCTTAGGGCAAAAATCACGTGCTCACAACTGCCCCTCTTTGCCCGGAAACACAAAGAGTTTTCGTGCAAAGATAAGTGAGTGGAAACGAGCGATTTTTGCCCGTTCGCATATTCCGTATGAAGCATTTTTGAAAAGTTTGACCGCACCCTGCTTCAGAGGTTGCCTACATATCCTAGGCTAAACAGGAATCAGGTCAGTGTAGTTCGGGAAGGTTTGGTAGCTGGGACTACCAGGAGCTGTGATTTCACTGGGGTTGCTGCTACTACTGCTTGCTGACCTCCCTTATTACACAATGTCAAAAATAGAAAGAAGCTAGTATAAGCTACGAACTATGAATTACAAAGGTCCTATCTAGATTCTTCAAACTTGCTCTTGTGTTGCCTTAGATTTATATTCTTCCGATGGAATTCTTGCGTTGTTGCCTTTTATTGTGATCAGAGTTATTTTGCCATTCCTCCGAGCGATGCTTGACTGCTAAATTTGAAATGTGTGCCTCTATTCTCCAGGCGGGCTCCTGACTGCTGACGCTTGAAAAGTATTCCCTTGTTCTCTAGGTGGGCTCCTGACTGCAACGCTTGAAAAGTACTCCCTTATTCTCTAGGTGGGCTCCTGACTGCAACAAAATAGATAAACGAAGAAAATTTTTGCCCCAGTTTGGTAACTGGGCGCATCATGTTATCAAATATTAAAATTAACAGCTAAAATTTGAATTGTACTTCCCTTATTTTCCAGCTGGGCGCCTAACTGCTGAACTTGAAACGTATTCCCTTGTTCTCCAGGTGGGCTCCTGATTGCTGAAAAGTATTCCCTTGTTCTCCAGGTGGGATCCTGATTGCTGAAAAGTATTCCCTTGTTCTCCAGGTGGGCTCCTAATTGCAACAAAATAGACGAAACAAAGAAAATTTTCTGCCCCAGTTTGATGACTAGGCACGTTACGTTACCAAATATTAAAACTTGAAAGATAAAATGTGCATTATACTTCCCTTGTTCTCCAAGTGGGTGCCTGACTGCTGAACTTGAAACGTATTCCCTTGTTCTCCAGGTGGGCTCCTGATTGCTAAATTTGAAAAGTATTCCCTTGTTCTCCAGGTGGGCTCCTGATTGCTAAATTTGAAAAGTATTCCCTTGTTCTCCAGGTGGGCTCCTGATTGCTGAAGTTGAAATGTATTCACTTGTTCTCCAGGTGGGCTCCTGATTGCTGAACTTGAAACGTATTCCCTTGTTCTCCAGGTGGGCTCCTGATTGCAACAAAATAGACAAAGAAAATTTTCTTCCCCTGTCTCAATCAAAGAAAGATTTGTTAATATAAAATGGTGGTTAGCTGCTGGCATTCTTGTTGGGTACGTTCCTGCTTCTAGTTCTGCTCCAACTTGTTTCCCTGGACTCGCTTTGAAACGTCTCGACTTCCTAACTGACTTTCAACCGCCTGACTTTGATGACCCAACTGTTTTATCCCGTATTGCTATTTTGTGTTTCTGACCCCTCTTTTTGAAACTTTGCTTCTCACCCACAGTTATCTGATTAACCCACTGATGGGACTTCCATTGGTCCTTCATGCCTTACTCCCTTTTGATATGTTCCAATCCTGTTGTGTCGTACAACTGGGAAGCTAGGAGTTAGCCTTGACATCCTTCTTTTGTTTTTGAACAAAACTGATACTAAAATATCTTATAGACAGACCTCAAGAGGATGAAATGCAATGACCTCGAAGATTAAGGATAGAAAGACTATGAAAACGGATGATTTGTAATGAAGAGAAAAGGATAGGACTTATCTGAGTGGAATGGCTGGTACCATTGATCGTGCCATGCATTTTGAATTAACTAGCCTAGTCTGTCCAACCAATCAGCTTCCCATTGCCACATTTTCTATTCCAGACTTTCATAACCTGACTTTTGCCAAAACCCAAACCTCGCTCATCTTGCCATGTTTCGAGCACCTTTAAACTAAAGACTTGTTTCATTTGCCCGTCTGAAAACTCACCTTCGCCTTACGGTGCCCGTGATGGTTTTCACCAATAAGACTCTCTCATTTTTTATTTCTCTCAGCTTACGTCGCCTTATGGTGCCCGTGAGGGTTTTTACCAATAAGACTCTCTCATTTTTTATTTCTCTCAGATCTCATCGCCTTAAGGTGCCCGTGAGGGTTTTCACCAATAAGACTCTCTCATTTTTGATTTCTCCTCTGGTACCAGAGTGTTTCCCCCAACATGAATCTCTTCACCTGCTCGCATTGGCATTTCTTGAAGACTGATCGGAAGGTCTTTCTTTGGACCATAATGTGGCTTTTGGATAGGGTTTAGAAAGAAGGGTATAGAGGCTCAAAATAATTCAACATGGGTTTAACCTTACAACTTTCGGAATCGGCCTTCTTACAATAATCACAACTTCTGCCCCAGTTTCTTTCTTGGGGACCTTTGGAGTTTTGTTTTGGTATGACTGAACCTCAGAGAGGCTGTCTACGTACCCTTTCGGGATCAAGTTAAACGTAGTTCAGGTCATAAAATTACATCGTTGTAGCGACCCTTCCTTTCTTCCACTTTTCTTTTCTTTCTTTCCATTTTTTCTTTTCTTTTTCTTTTTCTTTTTCTTTTTCTTTTCTTTTCTTTTTCTTTTCTCTTCTCTTTTCATTTCTTTTCTTTTTCTTTTCTCTTATCTCTTTAATTTTTTTTCTTTTCTTTTATTTTATTTTCTCTTTTTCTTTTCCTTTTCATTTTCTTTTTCGCTGTTCTTCTCTTATTTTAACACTTATTTTCTGGCGCGGGCCTACGAGTTTTATTGTTGATTCCGAAATAGGGGTATGAAAGAAAATAGAATAAGGTTCAAAGGGAAAAAAAAGGATAAAGTGTTTGGATAGCAGAATAAAATGCATTCGTCATTTCAATCTCAAAACATGCCAAATACAATTAGGTACGATTAGACAAAGAAATCATACATAGTATCGCTTGACAGCATCGGAGTTATTAGCCATTTCTACACATTTTTCTTCCACATCCATCAGATATAATGCACCATTGGACAGCACTCTGGTTACAACAAATGGCCCCTGCCAGTTGGGGGCGAACTTTCATTTTGCTTTGGCCCAATGAGGTAAGATACGCCTCAAAACCAATTGCCCTACTTCAAACTTCCACGGACGTACTTTCTTGTTATATGCTCTTGCCATTCTCTATTGGTACAATTGTCCATGACATACTGCTGCCAATCTCTTTTCATCAATCAAGCTCAGTTGCTCCAATCGGTCCTTGGCCTATTCGACATCGTCAATTTCCGCCTCGGCGATAATTCGAAGGGACAGTATTTCAACCTCTGGGGGTATTACTGCCTCCGTACCGTATACCAATGAATAAGGAGTCGCCCCTACTGAAGTGCGAACAGTAGTGTTATAACCTATAACAAAGCGAAAGGTAACTTCTCATACCATTGCCTGGACCTTTCCACCATTTTTTGAAGTATCTTCTTGATGTTCTTGTTAACTGCTTCGACTGCTCCATTCGCCTTAGGGCGATACGGGGTGGAATTGCAGTGCGTGATCTTAAATACTGACACATCTCCGCCACCAGATGGCTGTTAAGATTGGCACCATTGTCTGTGATAATTACCTTTGGGACTCTGAATCGACAAATGATATTTGAATGCACAAAGTCGATCACTGCCTTCTTGGTTACCGATTTGAAAGTTTTCGCTTCAACCCACTTTGTGAAATAATCAATGGCTACCAGAATAAACCTGTGCCCATTTGACGCCGCCGGCTCGATTGGCCCAATGACATCCATTCCCCAAGCAACAAAAGACCATGGTGCTGACATTGTATGCAATTCAGGTGGCGGAGAGTGAATTAAATATCCATGTACCTGGCATGGATGACATTTGCGCACGAAACTGATACAATCTCGTTCCATAGTAATCCAATAATATCATACTCGAAGAATCTTCTTGGCCAATACATATCCACTCATATGAGGTCCACAGACTCCCGCATGTACCTCAATCATGATAGTTGTAGCCTGTTTAGCATACATGCACCTCAATAAACCAACATCTGGGGTTCTTTTGTACAACACTCCTCCACTGAAGAAAAATCCGCTCGCTAAGCGTCTAATGGCTCTCTTTTGATCCCTTGTGGCCTGTGTAGGATATACTCCCATCCTGAGGTATTCTTTGATATCATGAAACCACGGCTCACCATCATGCTCCTCTTCCACCATGTTATAATAGGCATGTTGATCTCAGATCTGAATCTGCAACGGGTCCACGTACGCTTTATCTGGCTGACGCAACATCGATGCCAAAGTGGCCAAAGCGTCAGCAACTTCATTATGAATCCTTGGGATATGCCTGAAGTCTATCGACTGAAACCGTTGACAAAGTTCATGAAAACACTACCGGTACGGTATGAGCTTTAAGTTTCGTGTCTCCCATTCTCCCTAAATCTGATGCACCAGAAGATCCGAGTCGCCCATGACCAAGATCTCTTGGAAACCCATGTCTATAGCCAACCTCAGACCTAAGATACATGCCTCGTATTCAGCCATATTGTTGGTGCAGTAGAAACGAAGTTGAGCTGTAACAGGGTAGTGTTGCCCTGTCTCAAAAATAAGTACCGCTCTTATCCCGACGCCCTTGGTATTGGCAGCCCCATCAAAGAACAACTTCCACCCTGGCTTTTTGACTTGTTCTAATTTCTCAACATGCATGGTCTCCTTATCAGGGAAATATGTCTTTAGCGGTTCATACTCATCATCGACTGGGTCATCGGCTAGATGATCAGCCACCGCTTGTGCCTTCATTGCGGTCCGAGTCACATAGACAATATCGAATTCCGTAAGCAAGATTTGCCACTTTACGAGCCTCTCTGTGGGCATAGTCTTCTGAAAAATTACTTCAGTGGGTCCAACCGCGAGATAAGATAGGTGGTATATGATGACAAGTAATGTTTCAATTTCTGCGCTACCCAGGTTAAAGCACAGCACGTCCTCTCAAGCTGAGTGTACTTTACCTCTTAAGATGTGAAATTTTTGCTGAGGTAGTAAATCGCATGTTCTTTCTTTCCTGTGATGTCATGCTGCCCTAGTACGCAGCCAAAAGAGTTATCCAAAACTGTCAGATAGAGGATCAAGGGCCTTCCCGGCTCTGGCGGAACCAACACAGACGGACTGGCCAAATACTCCTTAATCTTTTCAAATGCTTCCTGACATTCATCTGTCCATCTAACCGCAGTGTCTTTCTTTAGCAGCTTAAAGATAGGTTCGCAAGTCGTCGTAAGCTGGGCAATGAACCTGTAATATAATTCAACCTGCCGAGTAAACTCATCACCTCTTTCTTCCTTTTCGGTGGTGGTAACTCCTGAATCGCTTTGATTTTGGATGGGTCTAACTCAATACCGTGTCAGCTTACCATGAATACCAACAACTTCCCCAACGGAACTCCAAATGCACATTTTGCTGGATTAAGTTTGAGGTTGTACATGCGGAGCCTCTGGAAAAATCCTCGGGTCTTTAACATGGTCACATTGCTTCCTTGACTTTATGATCACGTCATCGACATAGACCTCAATTTCCCGATGTATTCATGGAACATGGTGGTCATTGCCCTCAAATATGTTGCCCATGTGTTCTTCAACCCAAATGGCATGACCCTATAACAATACGTCCCCCAAGGCGTGATGAATGCCATATTTTCCGCATCTTCCTCATCCATTAAAATCTGGTGATAACCCACATAACAATCCACAAAGGAACCGATCTTATGTTTGGCATAATTTTCAATCAATATATGGATGTTTAGCAATGGGAAGTTGTCTTTTGGACTCGCCTTATTGAGATCACGGTAATCAACGCACACTCTGGTCTTTCCATCCTTCTTTGGTACAGGCACAACATTAGTTAACCAGGTGGGATACCGGGTGACCCCGATGACCTTTGCATCAAACTGCTTGGTGACTTCTTCTTTGATTTTTACACTGATATCTGTTTTGAATTTCCTCAGCTTATGCTTGACAGGAGGACATGCTGGGTCGGTAGGCAATTTGTGGACCACCAAGTCGGTACTTAAACCCGGCATATCATCATATGACCATGCAAAAACATCTTTGTACTCAAGCAGCGCTTTGATTATCTATTCTCTGAGTGGAGGCTCTAAATGGACACTTATTTTTGTTTCCCGAACATTCTTCTGATCCCCTAAATTGATTGCCTTTGTGTTGTTCAGATTAGGTTTGGGTTTTTCCTCAAATTGGCTTAATTCTTTACTGATTTCTTCAAAGGCTTCCTCATCATCACACTCAATTTATTGTATTATTATTTCGGAGTTAGATTGGTAATCAAGACTAGGCCGAAGACTCCTCATGCATGACACATCAGTGATACCAGTATAAAAGGGACTGTACAAGAAAGAAAAGAAAGACAAAATAAAGGCTATCAAGAATGAAAAGGGAAAGAAAATGCATTTCATTAAAATTGTAAGATAACAAGGTTTAACTCATCCAAACGGACGGAACATAGCATCCGAATTACAACCTTGGAAATAATCCAGATTAAACTGAAAGGAAAATCAAAACTAACTACCACGACTCCCTCCGGGTAGGAAGAGGAGTAGCTTCCCAATTATTAAGCTTTGCATGGGCCCCAACGAACTACACGTCCACTTTGCTTGGACCTTCACCTGCCTCCACCACATTCACCTCATCAAACAGCATTTCAAACCTTTCCATCAGCTCCTTGTTGGGTTCCATCATTACAGAATGAAGCATTACCATTGCTGGGCACCTCTTAGTCCCAGGCCGGACAAAGGAATGGGATAGGTGGGGTATGGGTTTTGGAAGGGTCCATGCTCTCTTTTTCATCTGCTTAGCTCGCCTTATGTCAGCAATAGTGGGTTTAAAGCCTAAACCAAAAGTATCCAAGTTTCCAGGAAGGGATACTGGCTGTATGATGCCCTGTAACGAGGCACCCAAGCCTTTTCCAGGTAAGAATCCATTCTTTATCATTTCTGAAGCCACCATGACAGATGCAGCAGCTACTCTGGGCCTAGGAATACATTTTCCTTCCGGAATTTTGGCAACTGGCACTGTGTCCAAGACTTGGTAAACCCATGGACCTTTGTCGTCCTCAGCTTCATCGAAAGGCATAATGGTATTACACGAACTATCCTCTCCATGCACAACAATTTCCTGCCGGTCCCATTTGAATTTGACCATCTGATGCAATAGATGGCACAGCTTTTGCGGCATGAATCTAGGGCCGACCCAGTAAGAGATTGTAGGAAACAGCCACGTCGATCACTTGGAACTCCATTATGAATTCAACTGGTCCTATTGTCAAATCTAACACGATGTCCCCAACCATGTCCTTTCCTCCTCCATCAAATCCTCGTACGCAGATGCTATTCTTGTGGATTCTCTCACTGTTCACTTTTAATTTTTTTAGGGTGGAGAGAGGGAAAATGTTTGCACTGGACCCGTTGTCAATTAGCACTCGAGTAACCACAGAGTCCTCACACTTCACTGTGAGGTAAAGTGCCCTATTATGCTCAGTACCTTCCAAAGGCAACTCATCATCAGAAAATTAACCCTGTTGACCTCGAAAATCTTGTTCTCTATCTTCTCCAGATGATTTACAGAGATTTTATCCGTTACATGGGCTTCATTCAGAATGGTCCAGGTTCCTTGGGGGAGGATTTGGTATTTGGGTTCAATCAGACTTAACATGCCTAATTGTCTCAATCTGTGGTATAAACTGGTGTAAGATTCTCCCAATGGTGTGAAAGTTTTCTTCTTCTGCAGCCTGTCATTTTCAGAAGCAAGTTTGGGTCGAAAACCGGGTCCAGTGGGGTTTTTGTAGGCTCTCGGAGGTGGGTATGTGTTTTGAGTATGATAGGCATTTTGTGGGGTGGGTGCACGCCAGGGCATCTGAGGTTGGGGATGTTTGGGCATAGTGGACGGAGAAGTGGGGGACTAGAGGTGGATAGTAGTGTTGTGGCGGGTCATATGGGTTGTGTGGGTAGGTTTGGGGATGGGGGCGTGGTTGGTGGAAATATGGTGATGGACCCCTGGACCAAGCTCTTGATTCTACTACTGTAACATCTTCCTTTTTCTTCTTTCCCAACGCCCCTCTAGTGCCACTCTGGATGGCCTGGGTAGTTGCTTTAATTGCTGAATAGCTCATAATTTTGTTAGTCTTGAGACCCTCTTCCACCATACTTCCCATTTTTACTACCTCGTTAAAAGTTTTTCCAACTGCCGATACCAGATGACCATAATAAGTAGGCTCCAAAGCCTACAGAAAGTAATCGACCATCTCGCCTTCCTTCATTGGAGGATCAACTCTGGCGGCCTGTTCACTCCACCGAAAACCGTACTCCCTGAAGCTTTCCCCTGGCTTCTTCTCAATTTTGGTCAATGACAGCCGGTCCGGGACAATCTCTAAGTTGTACTAAAAATGACTTGCGAATGCCTGGGCCAAATCATCCCATGTGTACCATCGAGCATGATCTTGCCGCGTGTATCATTCCAAAGCGGCACCACTGAGGCTTTGACTAAAGTATGCCATTAATAACTCACCCCTTCCTCCAGCGCCTCTCATATTGCTGCAAAATCCTCGCAGATGAGCTACTGGGTCACCATGTCCGTCATACAGATCAAACTTTGGTAACTTGAATCCCGCAGGCAATTGGACGTCAGGAAACAAGCACAAGTCCTTGTAAGCGACACTCACCTGTCCTCCTAGACCTTGCATATTTCTGAACGATTATTCCAAGCTTTTCACCTTTTGTATCATTTCTTCCTGCTCAGGGTTTTTAGGAGGTTTTTCTTCTTCAGCTGAGATATCAAGACGGGGAGTGTAAGGATATGGTTCTAGCGGTTTGAAGGTGGGTTCCGGTGGGTAATAGTGGGCTTTCTGGGTTTGAAACAGGGGTTCACTAAAAGATCTCTGTAATGTGGTGGGTGGAGGAGCCACAAACACAGGAGTGGTGAGAGGTAGAGGACATGGGATTTGTTTGGGTGGTGGAGGTGGTGGTGTTTGGGAAGTAGTTGCGTAGTATTGCTGGTAAGCAGGGTAGGCCGGAGAGGAATTAACTGTAGGAGGATCTTGTGGCTGAGCTAATGGTGGGATGTAGGTAGGGTTAGCAGGGTAAGCTGGTAGTGGGTGTCCCTTTGCCCAAGCCTGGTACATTTCGGCCATCTGTTGCTTCAATTTATACATCTCCTCTTTCATGGCGTTGACATCCACAACTTCTTCCTCCCTAGATGGGTCGACGATGCTTGCTTCTAACTCTTGGTTGACCATTTTTGACTTATCTTTAGAGGGGTGTTGTATGGGTGGGTTTCCAGAATGCCAGTCAACTGAACCACCTGTCTGGACTCATCATCAACAACAACGTTGTTAGCGGTTAGAGCATAATCAAATAGATAATCGCACATTTGGGCATGAATGCACCTAGGCAGTTATTGGTTTCTAACATGCATTTGCTCGACCGCTTGCGTCATCCCGGATTTATTTATTCTCGACTGTGGTGTCTTTCCTTTATCCTTGCCTTGTTTCTTTTCATTTTGCCATTGTTTCTTTGTTGCGGATTTTCTTTTCTCGTTTATTCCTCTTTTTCTCTCTCATTTTTCTTTTATCGCTCCACTCTTCTTTTCCTTTTGGCTTTTTATTCTCACTGTATTTTCCTTTTTCATATGGCTATAGTCGGATCCTATAGGGATTGCCTACGCGTCGTGCCCATGCCTGAATCAGATCAAATGCAATAAATGTAACATAGCAACAAGAATGTTTTTGGAATTTTCAATTTTACTAATATCAAGCATTTCAATTACAAGGACTCAAAACTGATGCATGAAGACAACTAACAGGCTCTAACCGACAAGACGGGCTACAAACTCCGTCAACAATTATTTTACTTTAAAATGAAAGTGCAGACTGACTCGAAAAGAAAGTACAGACTCAGATAACTGACAAACTCTGGTGAAAGCAAAATACAGACTCTAATGACAATCATGAGTACATTAAAGCTCCTGGTGCCCGCGAGACATCGTTCGGTCTCGCCGCGGGCCTATGTGTAAGTTCCCCTTGGAGTCTGTGTCATATTCTCGCACATTTAGCATTTACTGGTGATGTAGTGAGCAATAGCTAGGATTATTTCTCTGATTATGCGTTTTTCCTGAAGCAGTCGCCCTATTTGTTCGGCTCTGGCCTCCAAAGTCTGCTGACTTCGCTCCTGGAGTTATTGCAGGTCTATTTCTAATTGTGCTAATGCTATATAACAGTGCTCCCTTTCAACCCTGAACTCTTTTGCTTGTTTGATCATTTTTTTTTTCTATGGTAATGACCTTTTTCCTCAAACCCGCAACCTCATTATCGTGTTCTTCTCTCAACTGCTTAATCATGCGGGCTCGTTCTTCTGTGTTTTTAGCCAGTTGTTTTCGAACCCCGGCTAATTCCCTTTCTGTTTTGTTGAGGTCAAAACTATAGTCATTTACTTTTTGCCTTAAACTTTCTATAAGCTTCGCATCTTTGGCACTTCTAACAGGGTTTTCAGCCGCTATCTTCAGTTTTTGGATTTGGGCTCATAAGGCTTCGTTTTCCTTGGCCAATTTCTTTTTCTCACTTTCGTCAGTCGCGGCTTGCACGCTGTTTTCAAACCTAAGGTCTTGGACCTGCTTTTCCAACTCTCCTATTTTTGCCCTGTACGCATTTTCTTTGGCTAACCAGGCCCATTGCTCTTGCGACAATTCAGCAAACTCCTGGAGGTGAGACCTTTTGGCCGGCCTTCCAAATGCAACGTCCCTTCTATACCAAGCCTAATAATCAGGTGACACTTCTCCTTTGGCTCGATCCCGGACACAAGTATTCGCCGCCAAATATTGACATTCGCTCCAGACCTGGCGAACCTTTGCTTCAGGAAATTGGCCGTCGGGGCCAATCTCAACCACTTGCAAACTAAGATCATTGTCTTTGGGCACTATCTGGCATCTCCCGAGTTGTCTCAGTACCCGGTACAGGGCATAAGGATGAATGCTTCTAAGACCTATCAAGAGGAAATGTGGCCTTGCTGCTGGCATATATAAAATTTCATCAACGGGCAACCATCCAAATGTCCATTCTATTTGACTAGCAGTGAGGGAACGAAAGTACGTTGTCCAACCCGTGAATCCTTCCGGCAGATTGACCCCTTTAATCCTCGTGTAAAACTCTTCTATGCAGGTTTTCTCTGGAGACCCGTAGCTCAAAAACTGGGGACGATGGCACAGATGCTCGGTCATCCACATTTGTAATAGTAGATTGCATCCCTCGAAGAAGTCTTCCCCGTCTTTGCAGGCTGTAAGAGCACGGAAAATGTCGGCTAATATCATAGGTGCCATGGTGCTTTTGGCTTGAGTCATTAAAGTGCTGACGACCCCCGCGATTTTTATGTCGATGTTACCATCCTTCCTTGGGAAGACTAGAAGCCCCAAAAAGACCACCATGAAAGCAACACGTCTATGTTCCTCCCATTTTTGGCGGTTCCCTTTGCTACATATCTTGCTTTTCGGGTTGTTGAACCCCCCGACATGGCCATATATCTGTGGTATATTAAGTGTAGAGTGCAAAAGCCATTCGCCAAATCCAAGTTATGAACCGTCCTGATTATCTTCAGAGAGTCTAAGAATCTGTGTATAGCTACAGTTCTCGGGGAAACCAAGTATTTGTGCCTTAAAGGAACCTCATCTTTTCCGATGTAGCTAGCTATTTCCTCTAATGTTGGGGTAAGCTCAAAGTCTGAAAAATGGAACACGTTATGTGTCGGTTCCCAACACGTCACTAGTGCTCTGATAATATCTCCCTGAGGCACAATCTCTAGCAAACCGGTAAGCCCTTTAAAATATTTCTTGACTTCATCTTGCCCTTCGCCTCCTAAATCGTTCCACCACAGACATAACTCCAAAGGGATTTTATGCATGATTGAGAAAGGTTCATTTTGAGTCGTGCTCATCCTTTACATTTATTAAGGTGATTTAATCACTTTGACCTAAAGCAAAAATGACACTATATTTTTTCCACTCAAAGTCCTAATTTCAAAAACAAACCCGGTTTTGCAAATACGGCCTTTCAGCACTTCGGGTGAAGATTTTGAGGCTGCATTAGCTAACTGGCCAAAATCTTGAACAAACCAAATGTGGTTGTTCTCATAAAAGACGCCTTCCATCATCCCTTCGGGAACATTCGGCTATTTTTGACAAAAACGGCATCACCCGATTTATTTATGAAAAAAATGAAAATTTTAACATTTTTGGCTATATTTTTTTCGAAAAGGGATGGTTGGACCCGTGAGGGTTGCCTACGTATCTCACACCCGGTGAGAATCAAACCTGCGTAGTTCGGGCAGATTGGATACGGGCGAAATTTAAAAACAACTAAACATATGTTTTTGTCCTTTCTTGAAAATGATAAAAATGCAAAATCTATTTGAATTTTCTTTTCCCCCTTTTTTGGTTTCGAAAAATGATCTAATGCAAAAAACTTTTTTTTTTCTTTTGGATTTTTCATATTCTTCTTTTCCTATACAAAATGTAAAGAAACATAAATGGGCCCCACTCGCTTTATTTTCACACTTCACCCTCTTTATTTTCATTGTCAATATTTTCTTTCTCTTTTCTCCTTTTTCTCAAAAATTTTGCAGAGTTTCGGCGCTACTTGGACATTAGTTTTTGCTAAATCATGTAACTAAATCTCTACACTATTATTTCTTTTCACTTTTCCCAAATATTCAAGCCGGTCAGCATGCGAGTCCGAGACAAATAAATGTAACATGTAAAATGCATCATGGTGGTCGTTTCATATCCGGTTACCTGTCCTAGATGGACCCAACCCCTGTGTTGAGTCCCCTAAGTCATATGCACGTGATGCAAATAAGCGCTCCTACTAGGGATCCGGCATGAAGTCAAGTTATTCTAAGTTCAAAACCTGGGTATGTGTTCTAGACTGTGTACCCAAGCGGACAACTCGAGTCGAGGAGGGGGCTACGTACCGGGAACCAAAAGGCCATCCGGCTTAGTAACTTGTCCGGCCTCTTTCTTATTTCAAGGTATGACACTAACAGAATAGGGAGTCTCAACCAGTAAGCACATCCCCGGAGGTGAGAGGAGAAGGGTTTCGCCACAGTTTTCTATATACAATTCAAATAATATCAAAGCGGTAAAAAGCAACATTTTGCACATTAGGCATGGAACATGTAGGAAAATCAGATAAAGCCTAACACAACAATTATTCTAAGCTCAAATTCTTAAACCCTGAACCAAAGTTCTGGGTTTGTATCCCCAGCAGAGTCGACAGAGCTATCACACCTCCTTTTTCGCTACACCCGCAAGGGCGTAAAGGAGTTTTTCCAATTAAAGGACAATCGGAATGGAATTTATTATTAAGATTCAGAGTTGCCACTTGAGAGATTAATGGTGTCCCAAGTCACCGGTTGAATCCCGAACCGAGGAAATAATGACTCTATTAACAGTCCGCGAACCAAAAATCTGGGTAAGGAATTCTGGTAACCCGGGAGAAGGTGTTAGGCATTCCCGGGTTCCGTGGTTCTAGCATGGTCGTTCAACTGTCGTATTTGATTTTATCTGATTTTAAAACATGTTCTAACTTATGTGCCTTTTATTAGTAACCCACTTTTATTTTTATTTTAATAAGAATTTCAACGTCGTGAAAATGCATCTCGAACCACGTCGCACCAGTGCACCCATGGTTGTCAACACATTTTGACTCCGTTAAGATTTGGATTTGGGTCACATAAATGTGCACCCGAATTTTAGGAAGGTAAATTTATTAGAACCGTTCCTAAAGAGACTAGCGTGTTATTATCTTTGTGGAAGGCCGTAAAATTCACTAAACGGCCTATCCCGAAGTCTAGGTATTTCTTAATATGACATTTATTGAGGGCCCCGCAATTCTATATTTATGTTTGGCGAGGCTCATCTCGTTTCATTACTTAAAAGGATAAACCTAAAGCAAACTATAATTCTCTACTTCATTTGTCTCTAATAATAAAAGAAAAACCCTAACTAATTGTTATTGTTTAATAATTGTTACACTTGGGTCCATGAACTCATATGCATTCAACCAATCGCAGGCTTTGGCCCAAGTACGAAAGGATCCAAATGGGAGGAAGCCTATCATGTGGGATTACTCCAAACGAGCCCAACAACAATGATGCACTTCTGAAAATTGTTCTGTCTAGCTACGATTTCAAGCAAAGTAATGTCATTAAATAATTTAACTGCAACAGCGATTCAAATCTGCAAGGCTCATGTTCTATTATGTTGTAAGCCCAAACTCCATACCGGTAATCCTCCAGATTTTATTCCTATTAACCAAACTTAACACTAATCTTACTTTTAGTTCCTTGTTTCCTTCAACTCAGAGCATATGCGGAATTAGCAAGATCTACATGCTGACAAATCATTTTGACCCCAATTCCAAGCTCAGATTATTGCACTCATTTATCTACCGGAATCGTTCGGACCAGTTTTATAACTAATGAAAAGCAAATCAAGTGTTTAAGATCTAATATTCGGAACTAACATCATTCACTAACATTATTTAGTACGCTATTCAAACTAACATTATTCACTCAGGGAACTCGCGACTCTAGGACCAAATTTTTTAGGCTATTACTAAAAGCTGTTTATTACGCCAAGACTTAACATATACAGGAAGTTGTATATTCCAATTCTAAGATACAACTATCACAGGAGTTCAACTACATTTCATTGAAGCTACAGGCTTAGAAAAAATGAATTCAGATCCAGAGTTTAACAGTCTAGCTAATACAAACAGTTTCAGTCCATTAAGTTCCAATTAACACGTTCAAAGTTGTTTAGACAATTCAACTAAATTGAAAATTCCAGGCCAAAGCAAACAGTTCTTTATCATTCAACTTCAAGCGTGTGCATACATGCTGATTCATTATCCAACATCACTTGAGTCTAGTGACATACCTGAAAATTGAGATACAAGTAAGAAGGAGAGGAGATCAGCTAATAAATTGAGCAAATAGCAGTATCACAGCAGGTCACAGCAGCAGGAAGACAATTTGAAATCCAAAATGATAACACTAATCCCAGGCACAGTAATAGACGAACAACATCTAATTAAACCTAATAAACTCGCAACTGGACCAAAATACAATTGAACCTTTCAACAGACCAGAACTCAACCCAAAACTAGCTCAATTGGACCCAAAACCACTCGAAATCAGTCTAATGAACCTCTTAAACCTCAAACACCAGACTTTAAACTATGAAAGCTTGAAATTAAACTGAAAATTCCAATGGAACAGTGACTGTTTTTTTTTTTTTGGTTTTTCTATTAGATTTTCTATTATTTTTGGTTTTTGGGGTTTTAATTTTAAAATCTAGATATGAAAATGAGCAGATGTCTTTGGGGGGAGTTTTTGATGGTTCCAAAACTTGCAAGTCAAGGCAAGGTGCATGCCTTTTATAGGCCTAAGGGAGGGCAGCCCTCAAATTTTGGTTTTCTTTACCATATTAGTCCCTCCTTTACTTGACTTATTTCTGAAGTTACTACCTTATTTCTTTTAATTTTAATTTGTAACCCCATCTAGAAGGTCCTAGAGGGTTCTGATACTGTTTTTTTATTGGTGAAATACCTACCTTGCCCTTATTTGAGTTCTAGAATTACTAGCTTTAACAAACCCGGCCATTTTTAATGCCCAAAGTGCCCCTGACCACTCCCTAGAACTACTATCTTAGCTGAAGTCTACCAGCTATAACCAATAAGCCTAAAGTCTGAATTAATGGACCAACATACTAAATTAAAGATCACTTAACAACTAAACTAATTTAAACTAACAAAGTATTAATCATCACAGAACCAAATAGAATTAAAACTAGAGTCTAAAGAAACATATTACAAAACTAATGGCCATGTATTCAAATTAAATACTACACTATTTATCCATTAATGATTTAAGTAATTATAACTAAACTAATACTAAAAAAACAACCAACACAGAAAAATCAAAAACTAGGTTAATAGAATCTAATTACTGAAATTGGTTTAAACGCAAACAAACAAATGCCTGGAAAAACAAAAAATAAGAAAAAAGAAAGGAAAGAATTGGGAAAACTTATCTGACTAGTTCTAGGGTTCTACCGCCCTTTTCAGCGAGATTTGAATGTTTTCGGTGGTGGACTTGGCATGAGGGAAGTGAGGGGGTCGTGTGATGTGAATTTGGTGTAGTTTGAGGAAGTTAGGATTTTGAGGAGAATATTTGATTTCAAATTTGAGCTGTTATATTGATATTTGAAAGAATATGATTGGGGATTATGAATGAGGAGGGTTAGGAGAAGCTATGGTGTAAGTTTGGTTAATTTTGGATGACATTGTGTCTTGGCCGGAAAGTTTTGATCTAATATTCGATGGATTCTAGGTGTGTTTGAGAGAAATGGGTGATGGATTTGGGTAGCAGGGGATGAGGAGAACCCATGATTTGAGGGTGTTTGGTGGTTCTCCACTGCCGTGGGCGATTTTCAGCGGCGGAGTTAGGGCAGAGATACGGTGGGGATGGTGGCTTTACACTGGTGGCTGGGAATGGGTGATGGTACGAGGAAGGAGGGGTTATATTTTTTAGGGTTTGGGATGTTTTATTACAATTTTATTTAAATGATGGATCTCATCTGGACCGCTGGATTAGGGGTGAAAGACGGTCTGGATGAATTAACACCCCAAACGGCATCGTTTCAGGTGAGTAAGGGTGGACCGGGTACGATGGGGTAAAGCTGGGCCGGGTCTGTTTAGTTTTGGGTGGGATTCGCTTGGGCTAGGGTGGAAATTGCTTCTGGGCTCAGTTTCAATTCAATGTAACAGCCCACTTTCATTTGATACATTTTATTTTGTTTTTCTTTCAATTGTTTTCTTTTACTCTTTTTTTTATTATTTTGTATTTTATATTTTTTTATTTTATTGAAAATAAAACAAAGACTCAATTGACTCTAATACAACATTATTTAATTTTTCCAAAATTAACTAATTTCCAATTCTTAACTAATCCTAAAAGAAATTCTACAAATTAAAGATTTATGGTGCAAAGAATCATTTTTATCATTTTCTTTATGTAAATAATTTTATACTAACCAATGCTAAAAAATATGAAAACAAATGTCAAATATATTTTGTATTTTTATATGATTTGAAATGCACAGATAAAATGCATTAATTATCAGAAAATATTATAAAAATTCACAAAATTACAAAATAGTAAAAGAAAAAATCATTTTTGGGAAGTTTGGGAATAATTTGGTAAGGACAAAAATCACGTGCTCACAACCAGTACAAAAAATTATTTGCTTGCTAGAAAGTTTGATTGCTTGATCCCCCCGTCGCGTATGCTTAGCATGAGCGCGGACAATTCCCACACGTAATCCTGCACTGATTTGGTCTGGCGGAGCTCCTGTAGCTTTTTTCTTGCATTGTATTCAACATTTTCGGGGAAGAACTGTAGGCAAGAAAGAGTGACAGTCCTAAATTCCCTGTAACTTCTTGCTTATGAGTGTGGTACACGACACACCCATAAACAAGACTCTACTAAACACAGCTTATAGACTCCCTAGGTTAGAACTGATCTGATACCACTTTTGCCACGACCCAAACCAATGGACCGTGACGGGCACCAAGTACCTTACTCAACCGAGTACCAACGTAACATATATTTCATATCATTCTATCATAGATAAATAAACCAGAATAAATTATGAGGGAATACAAACTTATACATATGAAGTCGGGTCGATAAGACCAAAATAACTATTCTTATACTGAACATAGTCCGACAAAGCCACACAATCTTTTACGTACATGACATATGTCTATAAGCCTCTAAGAATGCACAAATTTTTATAAAAATTAGGACAGAGTCCCGCCATACTAAATAATACACGTCTAAATCATACTAACCAAACAAGCAACCCCAAAGCAAATGGAGAGCATCAACGTCTTCCGCTGAGCTGATAGCCTACTTGGAAGGCTCTCGACCTGTCTATCGGGACCTGCGGGCCAGAAACACAGTGTCCTTAGGAAAAAAGGACGTCAGTACGAATAATGTACCGAGTATGTAAGGCACATAAATAAGTACATAACAGACATGGAAGAAATATAGAATAAATGACTCAACTTGTAAGTCTGGATAACTCTGTAAATCGTGAGTGACATGCATA